>OMLP01001487.1:3858-34121 GCA_900302685.1 Spondyliosoma cantharus
AAAGGATAAAGGATAAAACGGATATGTCCGTGTGTTTGTGTGTGTGTGTGTGTGTTTACCTGCGGGGTTGTGGCTTGTTCCATGATCTTTAGCAGCAGTGTTTGGTCTTGGTCTCGCACTTGGTCTTTCGAATCTCCCAATCGATCAATAAGGCTGGGCAGAACTGAGGGGAAGAGAACAGAAGGAAACCCTGAAGTAACGCTTCGACACAGTGAACTGAAAAACAGCCGGTGGGCAGAAATTCATGAAGAACAGATGAAAGGACTTCTTGTCACCAAAATAATTCTAGCTAAATGTATTTACTCATATTAATTAAAGGTGCACTACGTAGTTTTGGGAACGATACGTTAATGAGAAGAGAAAGATCTTCATTGGTTGATTTTTTTTTATGCCTAAACAAACTAAATAAACAAACTCTCATTGTTTTCATGACTGAATGAACAAACTGACCTTAAAGGACGACACAACTTCACACTGTTTTACTCTGTTTATATGGCGGACCCTGCCACCTTTCTAGCTTCAAACAGGGTTCTGGGACCTTATTTTCCTCTGAGAACCGCTTGTTTATTAACTCATGGATGTATTTATTATTACCTGAGTATGAACTTCTTCTCCAAAACTACATAGTGCCCCTTTAAACATGTTACTACAAAACAATCCGACATTCAAACTTACATTGCTTGTATAACCGTTTTGCACCGCCAGTGAATGTTATATCACTGCATTTCAAATTAAACATGAAACTCAGAAAGCTAACTTGTATTTCTGGACTTGGCCAAAACTAGGACAAAGAATCAGAATTGTAAATGAATCGATTCTTATTTAAACTAAGTGTGAAAAGGTGGAAAGGACAGAGAGTGGCCGGCAGTCGAGGGGATAGTGAGGAGACAAAGAAACACAACCAGGACAAGAGAGTTATTTAAATTTATGGAGAAGAAGGTCAGCTGTCGAGGGAGTGAACTGAGTGATGATGTGAATCTGACCTCACATAAAAAAGGGTCTTTAGTCTCCTTTAGATCTCACAGGAGAACAAGTAACTAACAATATGTAACTGGGGTAACTGATAATTAAGGGTGAACCACACTTGAACCTGAAGCAAGAGGCTTTTAGCAAGTGGGGGAATGTAACTAAGTACAATCTTGATGTACTTTTAATTTCCTTGCAATGCTCCTTTCTTCTTCTACTCTACTGTATTTTGGAGGCAAATCATTCAAAGTAACTTGTCTCATTGTATTTTAAAGTTTAAGTTACTAGTTACTTTGTAGATTAAACTTTGTGTTGTATAAAGGAGCCATAAGTCATATTTGAGTAGAAGTAAAGATGCAGTGTTGAAATACTACTTTGATAAAGTCACCCATAGAATTATGGATTGTGAGTGTTTGATATTAAATGTACTTAAGTAAAAGTAATGTTTAAAACTTACCTGTTCCTACATGGGCCCTGAATCTCTCCTGTAACCTCGTCACTAAGGCAGATAAGAGGTCCAAACCGAGCAGAGCCACCTGGTGGAGACACAACAAAACACTAAATTCATCCGAATGCAATTTTAAAGTAACATTTCTCCAAAATAAACCTTATAAATCTTCTTACATGTCACAGATATTTGTCATAGTCACAAATAAAAGGAATAATCATTGGACGAGCCCACTTTGATGGCTGTATTCAAAGTGTGCTGCAAAGCATCATGGGTAAACACAACATTTTTATATTTGTAAGCCTCTGCTTTGCTTTTCAACGACACTAACCTCCTATAAACCTTCATCACATCTAATACAACACACCTGGGACTCCATGAGAAGAACGTAGAAGAATCATGACTTCTGCACCACGACTAAACACCCACAGTCCAAACATTCATATAAAAACTCAGGTGCATCAATGCTCATCTTTCCTTGTCATGGGGTGAGTGAGCTGCTCAATGAACGTGTAGTGAGAGTAGCCCTGCTGACAACATAACAACACTTACGCATCACCTGGACTTCGGTCCAGTACATGGTGCAATTTTTGGAAACCCTGATCATGTTAATATTAAATAAATATAATAAAATCATTGTACTGCCATCTGGTGGCTTCAATGCAAACTTGCAGAACTTGGACACCAAATAATACAAACTATTGAGCTTGTTTTTATATTGTAGATCAGTTTTCTGCATCAGGTGACACAAAAAGCACATTTCCATTCTTTCTCATGCAACTTTATTCTCCCTCGTCCTCCGACTTTCTCCTCTGGAGCTGCATGTTCAGTTCAGACCTGATATCCTTCAATTCATACCCGGCAATAACATGCATGACCGCTTCTGATCTGCTCGCATTCTTTGCAAATAATCACATGTAAATAAATACCTCAAAACAGACGAACACAATGTTTTTTTGCACAAACGAAGACAGAACTTCATGTATAACGTTTGCCGAATTTACAAGAAGGCCTAATTAATTAAGAATTTGTCGGAGAGAGAGTTTCACAATCTTTGTAAAGTTTCTCCCAACTCAGCAACACACAAAATTGAGCAATTTTTAAAGGGAGTCTGGGAACTTTCTCAACAGATGACAACAATGGAGCCTATAATGGTTAGTGTTTGTTAGTTGTTGCATTATAAGAAGCTTTATGAACTTGTAAAACACTGTCTACAAAAAGTATTTGGGCAGAGGTTAAGACAAATGTTAATACTAGGTGTGACTTGACGGGCTTAAAGCTGCCCACTGTGATCGGATTGCTCAGGATGGATGGTAAAACCAAACGTGATAAGCCTACGAGTGATTGGATCTCAAATCCGTCTTCAATGCGTCTGTGGGGACGTCTACAACTGTATTTAGAGCTGTCCACTTGTTACTGGATCACTCGTGTTGATACCAGCCTCTCCATCACATACTGTGCTTTGCAGAAGAGGTACTGAGCATCCATGCAGGCAGAGAGGGCCCGGTGTCTATGGACCTAATCCTCAGATCTGATCTCTTTGTTCTCCAACTGGAGGGAATTACAGTAATTAGACTGATGACAGGGCCCGAACAAAGACTCGAGAGCTCCGAGAGGGCTCAGCAGAGTTTAACCACGGGTTTAAACCTCTACAGAAACTCTTCTCGGTCTGAAAAAAAAGGTCATCTCACATCTAGATTCAGCTCCTCTCTGAGTAAGATCGATGCAGGAGGTCCTCCTAACCTTTCTTATAACAACTGGAGGTAAACACTCCTTTCTGAACTCGAGGAGGCTGAATCACAGAAGGACCATGGCAACAGCTGCACACTGCGTTTGAGTAAAAGTTGGACAGAATAACAGCACCGTCCTGTCCAGTGCAGTGCAGATGAGGACAGACAGGCTCCTCCTCTCTGCAGACAGATGGCTAACTCCCTTTTGGTGTCACCCCCAAAATACAAATACAGGCACATGACCCCCCTCAAGGCTCGAGACCCAAATCTCACAGACATCATCCCCTCCACAAATCCTCCTAACAGACATGCCATGTTCTCATTTTTCCTCCTCCTCCTCCTCTGATGTGCAGTGTTTTTGTTCACTGCAGTGGAAATCATGACTGCGTAACCCCAATCCTGACCTGGATACCCATACGTTCACCTTTAATCTGTGAGACCACGGTTATCATCAGATCATTTCAGAGTCGATTCAGGTTTATTTCACTGCTACCGGTCTCTCTTTATGCCCTTTTTGTTTTGAAATCCGAAAAAACATTCCAACTTACAGCCCGAGGCTTTCCACGACCTGACCTTTTAAAAACATGTGAGGCTCCGGCACCGGGTTCCTCTCTGTTTTCTACGAACCAGCGCATTTTGGAAAAACATCATTAAAAAAAGTCAACAGTGGAACAGACATTATTATTCTTATGTGTTGTTGAAAGTGGAAAAACCTCCACTGACTGAATATCTAAATGCGATACAAGTTTAGATGCTTCCAGAGGAAAAAGAGACAGAACGTGCAATATTCCCGCGTTACAATCACCATTTATTTGTGATGTTTAATCCATAATACGACCTGAAGATGTTGTCTGATGGGTCCTGCTGGTGGCGAGAACACCACCTTAACAGTGTAATATGTGGGAAATGGACAGAATTCAAATGGTGGCTCCAAAACTATGGCGGCGCAGCATAAACACTAACCGCTGCTCACTATAGAGCGCAGCAGGAGTGACGTGTTTTTAGGCTCGCTCGACTGGAAAGTGGATGAAGCAAACATCTCCAATCAGGTCGGACAGTTTTACAGCAAACTCATCAGACTCGTATATCAGTTTGCATGCAGTCTTCAACTTACAACAGGGTAGCTTCAGTTTGCTGCTGTATATAAATCGTCTGTGCAGACCCGCCCCTCTCAAACTACATCAATACATTGAAAACATTAATAGTAACAGCTTTCGTTATTGATCTGACAGATGTTTAGACAGTCAGATGTCATTTTAAGAACCCACACATCCCACTTACCAGATGTTTTTGTGTCTCTAAACACTACTTCAATATGATGAACAATGACATATTGTGTGCCGTTTATAATATGGATGTATGTAGCCGTCCTGACAACTTAACGTCATTATCAGCCTCACAGTCTGTTACATGACAGAAGTTTCTATAAAACGTCATATTGTCGAGTCAAAACCAGTCAGCTGTTCTGCAGCACCTGGCTCCAAAAACTTCAGCTGCCTCGATCTGATGAGATAATCGTTGTCCAGGTGTGCGTGACGTCAGAGCACGTAAACATATAAAATATCAATAAAATCTTGAAATCTATTCCGTAACTCACAAGTATGATTGGGTACAAGTTAATAGTCCGTGAATAAAAGCTTACTTTCTTGACTGACTGTCGTTATTTTAACATATTTGTCAAGCTTGTCAAATCAACATCGTGCGGCAGGATCCTCGTTTCTCCTGGTCTGAAAGGTTTTAAGTGTTTTTTAAGGTCTTTACGAGGCAGAAACGCCTCACACTCGGATCCAATCAGAGTCTAACCGCTATGAAAACACACAATGTTCAGTCCTGAAACTTCATCATGTGTTCAAACAAACTCATACAAAGAGGCAGGCTGTCTCTTGCCTTTGACTTAATCTGTAGCTGTTGGGTATGTATGTACTCATATCCAGCTCTGGTCGGACAATTGGGGACAGAGTTATGTAAGAATCTGTTTCGTCTGAACTTTTCTCTACACTTTATTCAGACGTCTGACACTGGAGCGTCCTTGTGGAGGACTGACATCCTGCAGCTGCATGTCTGAACACACCATCAATCATAAGAATAAGACAGTGAGAGTAAGTTAATGTGGCTGTCAACCAGTCATTATCTGTTCTACCACCTGTCGAGGTTCTCTTTCTTCTTTGGATGTTAAAATACAACTACAGGCATTTTTTTTTAGAAAGATTTAAGGAGCTTGCAAAGGGAACGCTTGCTCCAAAAAATGATTGCTCGACTTCTGATTGAACTAACCCACAAACATCAATCCCAGTCCAATAACTTGAATGTCTGTTGATCCTGAGAACTGCTGGAAAAACCCGCCGACCAACCCGCTCCTCCATCTGTCTGTGATGTGGAGGAGCCTTTAAATTAAATCAAGAAGTTCTCCCTCTCGTCTCCACGCTCGCTACCAAGCCTGTCATCTCATTACCAGTGGAAACGCTACACACACACACACTCAGACACACATACAGACAATTATGTTCCATCTTTTTCTTTGCAGTGATTCTCGCTATATCAGCTAGAACAGCTGGGTGTGCTGCACACAGAGACGCATTATCAGCTCAATCGCAGACACAGAAAAGCCTCAGTTTCCCAAATTATGCTCGCAAGAAGACAGCAAAGCGCTTTAGATGTTTAAAAGAAGCAAATCCAACCGGGCAGAGAAGAGCTCAGACTTTACGAAACAGATCCGCCTCGTCCAAAATTACATCATGACAGACGAACACAGAAGGCTGCAGTTTTATTGCAGAGTGCTTTATGATTACACAGCATACCTGGCCCTCCCTCCCCTCCCTGCCTGCCTCCCGCTGCTACAGAATACTGACTGGAGTTTGATGTTTGAGACATTTCCATCAAGCCTAGTTTCAGTGTCAATCTGAAAGATTATAACGTAGATCCAACTGTAACTCATAAACAAGAATTTTGTTTGCAGTGTCATTGCAGGAAAAAAGCTCTAATCATCCAGCAAAACTGAACTGAAGCTGACACATGTTGACATTTGTAGATTTTAACCCTTACGAGTCGCATGTTTGAATACTTCTGGTTTCAACTATAACTATATATTTTTTTCCCTTCATCAGCATATTGGAGCCAAATGAAAACAAACAAAAGACATTAAAATTAGATTGGGAAAATGAACACAAGCTAAGCTGCAACGTCTTGAACAGTGACAAGTCTCAGCCTGCATAGGTTTGTAGAAATACTAATCGTGAACTGAACGATTTTAACATTTGCAGTTATGAGTCTTGGGCTGTTTTGGTCATTGTTTGAATACTTTTGATTTTTCCTTCATATATCCCGTTAAAAATGTTTACCATGCACATGTTTGGTATCTTTTGTTTCAGCACCAGTCTCCCCTTGCAATTATTTGTTCACTATGACACTTTATTAACATACTGGACCCATAAACCATCAGATCAAAACTTTATATCATCATATCTCTATTTTTACTTGTGTACTTCGGAGTTTAAAACCAGCACTTTCGACAGAAGTGAGTCGAGGTGCTCTAGTTTTTTATGCTGCCATGTCTGGATCCAGTCATGTGATCTGACCACACTGTCTGTCTTGTCTCAGCCTAACAAAAGAGGTGCACCTTTCCCTGCTTTGTTGGTGTTTTGTTCACCTAAACCTCCACACAAGATGGGACATGTGCTTATTATTGTAGGTAAAGAAACAGGAGAGCTAATATGAGCTGCAGATTACAGCCCGTCTCTTTTGTGTCTGAGTTGCAGGCTGCTGTCGGATCTTGTTCCCGTCACGGCACTGATTGAAACATGACCGTTAAATGCTTTATGCAAACACGAAATCAAATGTTTGGATTGTCTGTATGCAAATGTTTTCTCTATCAAGGTAGATGGAAGTTACATGCATGCTGTCTGCTTATGGTACAGAAAGGGAGCAAACTAAACAAACTGTACATTTTCAAGTTTTTTTGTCCTGATTCTACACAGGAAATCTAAAATACACTAAACGTTTCACGAGGGAAGAGTCTTGACATGCTTGTACATCAGCTAACATACTGTAGACGTCTGCTGACTGAATCACTCCCTATGGAGACGGCGGGGTGGGTATTCCTTATGTTATGCCGGCATTTAGAAACAGCAGCAATGGTGTTATCATATTCCCGAGGTGCGATTAGCCAGCAGTGACCGCACAGTGACTCAGCGTCGTTCAGCGGCGCTCTGACCTCCGGCACGGTGGCAACGAGACGGAGGAATGTACAGTAAACACTCATTATGGAAGAAAAAGCCGACGGCGCAGACCACACAGAGCACACGCAGACATGAATACGACACACACAGAAAACAGTCACACACACAAAAACATCGTCCTTTTCCGGTCGACTTCCTCCAGAGACGACACTTCATGCTTGACTTCCTGCGATGAAAACGAGATCGTCCTCCTCCAGACATACTGATACTGATACTGATGCAGCTCCCTCCCTCCCTCTCTGCCTCTCTCAGTTGTTAAAATTCAAATACATTGTGTTTAGCCACCTCGAGCCAAAACCAAACTTAACTTTGTGATTATTTTAGGTGTTGTTCTCTTGTTTCAGAGAGTAATAAATGGTGTATCTGCGATGCAACAAAACATCCAAGAAATGGGGACGATGCATTTGCACCACTGAGGGTTCCCAACAGAGTTGAAGTAAAAAATGACAGTCGGCAACCAAAAAATGAGATGTTTTTGTCTTTTTTTTATATTAACGGTTTCAAGAAGTAACAGCACATTGGGATTCTTGCATCGGCCACAACATGTGATTCTCATCATCTTCTGGCTCAAACCATTCAGTGAAACCTCCTCCTCTGCACATGTGCATCTGTATTTCATGTATTCATGATCCTCCTCTAATTTGTCACCCATAAATATGAACCATAAACACACATAAGCACCGTAACATCTGTCGATGCGGTGAGGAGAATCATCTATGCCTTCTCGGAGAGTCAACAAATAGACTTTAGTGTAAAGAGGCGGCTGGAGTAAAGTCGCTGCAACACAGCTTTTAAAGGACAAACTCTATAAAAATAAACTCTGGACTTAAGATCTCTTTTGCATGAGTTCAACACAATAAGACTACAAAAGGAAAACACAACACAGCTGCAGGGAATGTCGCTCAGGCTGCATGATGACTTGTAGAGAAGAATGCGCTCATGCATTCGACAATCAGCACAATCAAGGCTCTATCATTAGCTCCATCTGATAACAGTAGTAAACAAATACATGAGCTAGAGCACAAGACAAGAGAAGGAGTTGAGACGACAGAGGGGTTAGTAAGAGAAGCAGGAGTGAAGGAGGATGTGAAGCAGAAAGACTAACGTGAAAAGAGATGCCTGAAAAAAGGTGAGCTAACCTGCTAGCATACTGGCACTGGAGTGATGAGGAACCCTGTGTACCAAGTGTTGTATATGAAGAGAAAAACAATAAGTTCAACTTTGAAAAACTCAGTCCACAGACGTCCTCAAGCCGCCAGAAATGTCTGGCTAACCTTTGTGTAGTCATTCAGAGAAGATTTAGAGGTTTAAATATTCAGAGTTCCTTCAATTTCAATCACTAGTATACATTTTACATATGGGGGATCTTAAACAGGAAGAAAAGCAAACAGTAACAGTTCAGAAAACACATCTGTGTGTCTGCTAAAAGACAAAAGGTTTGGTAGGAACTAAGTCTTCTGCACACATAACGTTTGCCTCGTCTTTGTTGTTTCTCTGGCTAAGTGCAGGTCTTAATGATGGCAGATTAACCTAATCCACTGATGAACACCCACCTGTTAACCCTGATGACTTCGCAGCAGGCACCATCTCACATTAAAACACAATCACGAGCTCACACTTCACAATTTCCAGCTAGAAAGAATCGTATGTCTCCTGGCTTATCAATTCCCTTTTTTTTTTTGTTTGCACATTGTGAAACAGCAGCTACATGTACAATAGTTCTTAATTCTGATTCTCTAAAAGCTTGTATCAAAAACAAAATCACCATCTTTGCTAAGTGGAGAAGCGTCTACGAGCCTGTGGACTATTTATATTAATGTCATTAAATGTTGTAGACTGTCACAAAGAAATCTAAAAGAAGTGACTGCATGCACTTTTTCAGGTGCCGTGTCTCAGTACCTCTCTCCACTCTGCTGACATATATTTCCCACTAGCATGAGCAGTAAATGCTGAAGACATGGAGTCCACTAACGTAAACGACCAGCACAACACCAGAAGTTCCACAGAGCCCCTTTAAGGCTGCTAGAACCGGAAAATCGGTTGAAAGCATGCAAACAAGAAAGCCTGCTCTTATCTTGCTGCAAGTAAAAGTCGAATTAAATGTCTGTTTATTTTGAAACCGTCTCCTCGCAGCCCATTCCAAATGTGTCCTAGAGGAAGAGCTGTGGCCGTCAGACGGCAACCACGGGACGGGCAGTGACGTGAGCCGGGGCGCTCATGAGTCCCGTTCGCCACGGGCAGATGATTAAAAACAGTAGCAGCAAATCAGACCACACTCAGAGAAAACACACTGTCCGTATCAGCTTTAATAGATGGAACAACCGCATTTTAATCCCACTTGACAAGTCAGCACTTATAGATTTGTTGATGAATATGTTTTAGAGCTGGTGCTGGAACCTTCGGGGGAGGTTTTAAAGAGCAAACACAGAAAATAACCGGGGTTAAGAGTGGAGAGCACAGCATATTAATGACTATCTGAATCCATTTAATACATATTTACTAATATTCAAATATAACAGCAGCATTAATGTAAATTAAACACTCAGCTGTGTGAACCTGAAGTACCTGAGCTGAACTGAACTGAATTTCCACCTCCAACACCAAGTCGGTGTCTGAAGGTGCCGTGCATACACCGCCATGACACCTGCCAGACAGGATAGAGGCGGACATCACTCCGCAGGCGGGCAACACACTTAATGAAAGTGGCAGCACATGAACGTGGCGACCAAAAACAACTGGACTCTGGAGGCAGAGAGACGGCTGACTCAGGATGTCGCAGTGAGATTACTCACGCACTACAGAACAGAAATGAAGGTGGTGGTTTGTTCTGGACTGATAAAGGTCACAGAGGTGAGACGCAGGTTAAGTTAGCTCGGACCTAAAGCTCGCTATCCCAAGCTAGCTTTAGCTTTGTTTGGTTTAACAGCACATAATAACTGTTTTATTTGTATTTATGCGTTACTAAATTTCATTTTCTCCAGGAGCATCAGATGATGATCTTTTAAAACGCCGACGCTTGTCCTCTTCAGTTCATCTCTACAGAGTTCAGAGGGAACCAGCTGTGAAACAAACTAATCAAGAACAAAGAGCGTCCTTATCGTACAGGCGTGTTGTGACAGTAGTGTGGCAACTTGTAGGAGTCATGAGGACAGTTTACACGAGAAACCTCGAGAAGAGCTTGGAAAAATACTCTACGACCTATAAATAGGGGATTCTCGCATTTCAGAAATCCTAGCAACCACTCTATTGTACTTACTGTATCGACAACGAGCGGGGACGCTGTCAAGCTACATTAGTTGAAACGAATCCCTTTTCACAAGGTTCCTGTAATACTTCGTTCTCAGAAGGTTACCGGGGTCGAGAAAGTGAACGACAAGCTGTGCTGGGCTGTGGTTGTCAGTGTGATCACAATTTAACGAGCTAAAGTAAAGTATAATGTTGTCCGCATGTGTGTTCAGTCACATTTTTATGGTTAACCACAGAAACAAGGACAATTTCAGTGACAGGTCATTAAGATGAATTAGCAGTTAGTCAGCATGGGAACCAGAAAGAAGCCAACAATCAGCAGAACTGGCGTTACTGCACTCCTGCAGCTATGGTTGGACCAATGGACGACGGCTGACGGTTTACGGTCATCGACTACCGAGCGTTGTTCCATCATAATATCGCTAGACAGCACAAAAATGTAGTGTGTCCCCACAGAGAGCTGTTGTGACACGTCTCCATGTCCTGTTTTTTATTAAACCAGATCAGTTAGCTGAACCCAAGACACTCGGTTTTCTTAGCTTAGCTTCCTCTGAACAGCTAGATGACTAACTTCAAACATCTGAGACTGAACACAGCTAATTTAATGACATGTTGGGCGACGACGAAGGCTCCTTTTAACCCGGCACTGTGATGTACGCTGAGCAAATCGTCTGGCAGGGATGTGAGAGCTGTTCTTCCTCCACTGGGGACCGTTTCGTCATGTATACTCTGATTAACGTAATGAATTCTTGAAGAGGTCGCCGTTGTGATATTTATGCATATCCAAAAACCTGTTGATATCCAAGTTATGTTGTTTAAAAGTGGGCGTGTTTCTCCTTCCGACCAGAAACGTGGAGTTCTCCTCTCACCTCAGCTGTGTAAACCGTCGGCTGGTTTGTTTACGATGCACAGAGTTGACTATGTGCTGTAAACCACAATAGAGGCGCATAATCCGACTGCGCTGTGTGCATATCCAGAGAATGCTCATAACACAAGAATAACACTGGGATCCCACGTCATAATTGAAAATGTGACATTCAGAACGAGGCCTAATTAGGAATATCAACAGTATGTACTGTTTACGTGACGTACCTGCAGTGTTTTCAGCTTGTGTTGTACAGATATATAAGCGTAAGAAAGGAGCAGGAGGTCAAACTCGAATAGAAGGAAGCAAAACTGTCTTATCTCTGCGCCTGCAGGAGCATGTTTACCAAGAAGTGTTCCTGTTGCTCTCTCGTTATCCACTCGTCAGCAGATCATTGTGTCAAATCAATGGAGGTCCAGAGTGTTAAATACTCACGCAGGTATGAGATGATTCAGGCCAAACTAATAGATTTGTGTTTTTAATTAAGATTGGGGCAATCTGCGATTAAAATGATCGACTGCTGCGGTAAAATACGTCTCACAGCTTCATAATAAAGAATAGACTCATAACTGTCATAATCATCACCGCAGGGTATAAAAAGTATTCCCACATCTGCCTCACAGCACAGTTTCCTGTAACATGAAGACAACACGCCTCTGTATTGTACACACTCTTTTGTCCATGACACAGCGCTCTTCCACAATGCTCACTTTGGACCATGACAGAGCACATTAGCTGCACAATCCACTCAGCGGCTTCCTTCCTGCGCTCTGCTGACTCGGCAGAACAAATGGCCAAACTGATAACATGATACGGCCGTTAGAGCTCCGGTGGGCTGGCGTGGAGAACGACATGCACGAGAGCAGATCAAAGCAAAACCGACAGGAGGGAGGCACTCGTTAGAATTTCAGGAGAATAATCCGAGGATTAAAAACAAGTGTTAGAGGGTTGTGGTCTCATCACACGTTCCTCTGAGGGCGACGCCGCGTCTGTATTCCCAAGAGGAGCTGCAGCTCGGCGGGACGCAGCGTCCTGGAGCAGGTCGGTGTGACAGAAGCAACACTTCACTGACTGATGTGCAACGTTCCCTTCACAGCTCGAACAAAAGAGATTATCCTAATATAAATTCTGTACACAACTGGAACATCGCAACCGTGTGACTCACTCGGGAGCACGAGGAGCGAAAACACTACAGCCGCGTTCAGCTGTTATTCATTTCACTGTGACCACTGACATTTAGTTTTGTTCAATTAAATGTATTTAGCTTCATTATTCTTATCTTCCCAGAGTATAAACAACCCTCTCCACAAGCCTTCCCTCCATTTTCTTTTCTGTGATAAAACCACGTACACAGAAAAAATATGTGTGCAAAATAAATGAATAAAATGCAACCTAAGAGGTCGTCCACATGGAAACGCTCTTTTGTGTCAACGCATGTTTTGCATGGTTTTGGCCGATCGTCCACATGGATCCTGTAAACACACTTTTTTGAAACCTGGTCTCAGGGTGGAAACATCAGAAAACTCCGCCCTCTCGTTCTCGTGTGGACGGTGAATCCTCAGACTTATGGTATGGATGACGCCATCGCCCCACCCCTCCACCTCTAGCCTTCGACCTCTGAACCCCGCGACGTCTCATAACAACAACAACAACAATGGCGGACTACGTGCTTGTGTTGGTGTTTCTTGCAGCTTCCTCTCCTTGTAGTCGAGTGTGAGTCGCAGCAGCAGTTCCACCTCATTATCGCTCCACACAAACCATTCTGGCTCTTCTTCATCTTCTTGTGTTCGGTTTCTTCTTCTACTGTCTGTTTGTAAACAGCCACAAGCTTTATGCTCATGCTCCGTCTCTTCTTCTCTGTTTTTGGTGAATTTCAAGCTCCACCTATAGGCCTGGAATATGAACTACAGCGTGTTGAGTCGTTTACAGTGGATCCATTTGGACGCAGATGTTCTTGAAGCGGTGCCGAGGAAGACGGAGGAACAAAAGATGGTTTTGGTACGAGTGGACATGGTCTGAGAGGCTGATCACACAGAGAAGTTGCACTACCGCAGCGCTCACTTTAAAAACACCTCGAAACAGCAGCTGAGGAGCCAGGCTGCGTATGCAAGAACAGCTACAACTTGCCATATCGAAAGTAATTCCTGAAGACCTCTCTCCAGTTTATCTCCTGGTTTGTTTACCTCCAGCTTCTGTTTACTTCCACATCCACGTAGCCAACACCACGTCATCCTCTGAAGAAATTACAATCTACACAGCCTTGTTCATTCACTCAAAACAGTTCATGGAAAAGCACCACATTTGCATTCTTACTTTTATTTTATTCGAACTTTCAACAATTCACTTAAAAATTGCTTGACATTAAATGGAAACATGGCTATTGGCAGTCAACCTAATAAATCATTAAGATATGAGAATGTGTTGACAAAAACCCTTCAATGTAGCTCAAGCAACGCTGCATTAATCGGCTATCGACTTTGTATTAGCCACTTAAATTTGTGAAAGTGTAAATTCCTGACAGATAACTTAAATGTTTAATTTTACTGTTTATCTCTTGATTAATAAGACAGAAGATAAAAGGACCGCGGCTGTGACAGCTGTAAAATCCCGTCTCATTTTATCGTAAATCAATTTGCATTTTTTTTTGCCATTTTCCAAACCTCAACTCGAACTCAACTTTAATCCTTTCTTAATGTCTTACTGGTACATGAAGCAACAAGCCCTCACCAACACCCACAACATGCACACCAATTAAAGTAAGCCTATCCCACAGAAATTAAGGAGCCTGGACACTTTGTTCTTTTTATAACTCCACCTTTAGACGACTTTCTCTCTATTTTGTTTCTGAAACCAGATGCAGAGACGATGCGCCGCTACAAGTTCCAGCGTTTGTATGCTGGTCTACAAACAACAGTTTCAGTTCAGTGTAAGCAGGTAATGAGCTGATAACAGAGGTGGACGAGTTATTACTGTGTTCAGAGTTGACTGTTTATTTCGGTGCTCAGGGACGAGGACAAGCCGGTGTCACTCATGAGTGCTACTCACGATGATGTAATCCAGTTGCTTAAGGAGAGGCTGCAGGCGATACAGGACAAAGCCACGTGCCTTGTTGCAGCACAAGGGAGTTGCTGTGTTACGCTGTTACACTCAGTGACAACTTCAAAGTCTCGACTCCGGGTCGACTGACAGGTTCCTGAAACAGCATACCAAGCGTGGTTTAAAGGGGGAGACATTCTGGGGGACCGGGACAAAGAGACTGGAAGATAGAGATGGTACACAAGGATATACACGTGTGGGCCCATATAATAATTTACAGCAGAGGAGAAAATCATTAATGATATATTGTGCATTGATCCACTGTCTGTTTTTACTCCATTTTATGCTATATTTCTATTTATTGGTGGATATTTTGGAGCTAAAAATAAAAAAAGCAAGTCTCCTTCAAAAACAATCAAAGGCAAACTGGAGGATTTGCACAAACTTTAAATACCCTGGATGGTTTTTGAAGGAGACTCACATTTTTCATCAAGACTTTATGTCTCCCATGCAATAAGCTCTACACCATTAGACCCAGCAGCGCTTCCACTTCAGAGTCTTCATGAGATGTGTGTTGTCTGAGTATATAACTCACGCTGACAAAAGAGGGGCATTTACAATCCCGACAGCATGACGCAGCACTGCTCAGGCAGGCGAAGAGCTGAGGGGCACCAGAGTTCAACAAAAAGACAGACAGAGAGCGAACGAGCGTGTGTTTATGCTGGTTTCCTTCTGCGTCTGTGTGTATGTGAGCACTGATCACTGACGGACGCACAGTGACGGGAACAAAGCCGTCACACAGAAAGCTGTACATTCAACGCTTTGATGTTTGGGATATGGATTAGAGCTGAGACATCCCTGATGCTCAGCTGATCAATGCCTGCAGGTTTTTTCTGTTCAGGCACAAGAAGACATAGCTGTGACAAGTGTAAAAAAAAAGGCCTCTGTTCTCACAGCTGTAATGTGCTGTGACTTCCTCCTGCAGGGACAGGACACAACAATCTGGATAATAAGTGAGGGAGTTACATCAGTATGCACGGCGGGGGCGTTGTGATCACGCCCTCGCCGTGACCTCACCTGGTGTTTTTTGGTATGAACCACAGTGAGAAAAAGGGGAAACTGTTCTTCTAATTTGTCCACTTGGTTTCCTCCTTGCGAGCGGGTGGAATGAGGAAGAAGCAGGCGTCCAAACAACTCAGTCGCACATAATTAGCTGTTGGATCGGACAGCTGTAGCAGCGTATCATATTAGAAAATTTCATCAGCTGTGGAGAAAAGAGTTCGACCGTCTCTGCCAACATGAACCACCACACATGAATACGAGCGCGAGTCTAGACTGCGGTTTTCCCTCAGTTCATTAAATTCTGCAAGGATGGGAAGCGTACTATCTCCCGGATATCAGATGTCAACATCCATCTCCTTATACCCACAATGCTTTGCTTTTTTTGCTTAGACAGGCATGCAAAAACTAATCAACTGCTGTCCCACTTTTGTAGATTCATTTCACTCTCTCCTCCTCTTCCATTCACATTTTATTGCTTTAATTCCCACGGATGTGACAACACAACAGCAAGTTTAGTCCAGTTTCTACTTTTATTTTGAAGTTTGCACCTCTGTCTTAATAAGAGCTTCAAGTAATCATATTTAAATATCTCCCTTAGAGCTAGAAACCGGTTCCAGTAAAAATAAAAATATGAAGTTTGCCTGGTTTGGTATCACTTTTACCTGCACGAGACCAACCGACCTGCCACAAACCTCCCCGGCCTTCTGCATCAGCCAGCTGATCCAAATGTTGTAAATTCACTCTTCTAATAACAAAGTCGTACAAGAAGATCCGTCACACAGTACAAACACTAAGCCTGCAATTTAGGATTAATTTCATTAGTTTATAAAAGTGAAAATGACAATCACACGCCCTCCATATGACGAGAAATGCTGGACTCAGTATCAGAGAGTACACGAGCCCAGATCTGATACCACATAATGTATTGATTAGAAACAGGATCCTGCTACTTCCCAGCAGCTTCCTGTACACCTGTATGCAATTTAAAAGTGGTCAATATCCAGAAAACTGCAAGCAACTTGTGTAACTTTAAGCACCTCCATATTTTTTTAAAAACACATTGGATCAATATCAGCCAAAATGGCAGGGTGCATAATCCAAACAGATTCATCGGCCGCGCTGTCCGCTGAGGCCCAACTGTAGCGCTGATAAGATTTATTGGCCCTTCGTTCGTCTCTCAGTGTGCTGTAATGAGGGAGTCGCCTGGCAGAGGCAGACAAACCGGCCTAAACAGACTCAGTGGTCTATCTCTTCTCCCCATCTGCCAGACAGTTGTGCTCATTAATTGCCGACCGTTTGTAGTTGAGTGGAATTTCAAATTCAATTTACAGTCACAGCGTTTAGGGAGACCCGACAGGGTCGACGTGCCCCGCTGCTCCACAATTATGCTGATTTGTTTACAAGTTAAAAAATACATATTTTTATGAGAATTAAATAAGTGTACATGCATCAAATGGCACGCGGGGATCTGGTGAACTGGTGGATTGCCACACACACACACGGAACTGCTGGTTTAATTCAGAGAAAAGGAAATAAAATCCTTGAGTTGAGCAGATTAAATAAAAGAGCAGATTACGGCTATGAGGCTGGCGCCGCTAAGGATCTCACCACTGGAGAGGTTTTCACTGGCAGTGATGGAGAGGAGGGGCTTTACAGCTGCTGCCAGTGACAATGATGGTGGCAGCGGTGGTGACACACAGAGAGAGATCATCTTTTACACACCGCCGTCTCTAAATAAGCCAGGAAAGTGGAGGTTGCATTCGGTGGGAGAGGTAACAAAGAGAGGTTACAACACAGGGGTTAAAAATGAGGCTGGATGTGATAAAGAGCTGCAGAGAGGCAAGAGAGGAAAGTCAAAGTAACAAAGCGGAGCACAGAGAGAAGAGGAAGGAGTGATGCAGCACAGAAAACGGAAAACAGGCCAGTTGGGATGGATCCAGGTGCTGGGTGCTTTAACGCTGGCTCTCATCAGCAGGAGGTCCATCACTACACTCTGTCTGCCCTCCTCCTCCTCCTCCTCCCAGCTCCTCCCTCTCTATCCACTGCTGCGTCATCTACATCATGGCGCAGCCCTGTTGTCGAGCTGGCTCTGATGCTGCTGGACACACAGATACTGTACGTGCAGCTACACTCTGCAGAGAGCACACAATCAACGCGGGCAGGGAGCTTCACCACACAGCTAACAAGCGACCGCATCATCAGTTTAATTTTGATTCTGCCATTAAAGATTACATCATGTAGACTTTCAGCCCCCTCCTGTCTGCAGCCTGCATACATTTCCCTCAGTAGCTGTTTTCCTCCCTGCAAGTAGTTTGTTAAAGTGGGCTTGGATCTTTATTTATATGATACTTGAATACATAAAAAACAATTAATATACACCATACTCTGTACAGCTGTGACCCACCTCTCACCCAAAGCATGCTGGCACAATTATGTAGCTCCAGAACCTCGAAACAGATCGAAAAAACACCGTCATCAGAACTGAACTCAAACAACAAATATCACAGATGACCTAGTTTCATTTTAAATCAAAATCAATGTTCTGTCACTATATTTAGGGCTACAGACTGCAACCACTACATGCATTTTGCCTCCACTTTTGGAGACGGTGCAACTAAAGTGTGACTTAGGGCTGCGACCACGTAGTGGTGCACTCGTGAGCGCCGAGATGAAGCGTTTGAAGCTGCATGTGCGTCTTTTCTCTATGACAACAATATCTCGCCACTGCTCCTTTGTGATTGACTATCAGTTTGTTTTATATTTGGTATTGGGACATCAGAGCGAGGAGGATGTGGGTGCATGACATGATCTGTAGGAGGCAAAATTACTGTGAATATTATCGCTGAGGCCAAGAAATACACTTTCTGAAAAGTAGAGAGATTCTCAACTTGAAGTTGACAGGCGCTCGGGATGTTTATGATCAATCATTAGTTGATTAATCGCTGTTAAGAATTTAACTGATAGAAAATGTATTAACCGACAAACAGAGAAACTGGAAAAAACTGGAAAAAACCCATCAAGAATACTTACAAATTAAATAAAATGTATACTATTCTACATATAAAAGCAAATCCTTCACAGCACACACAACATGTGTCAGTGGCTGCTTCATTCATAACACACTGCACACACACACACACAGCAACCTCCTGGCTTCACACTTTACCCATAAATCCTCACACAACCACCCCCAACCCCCACACATCTCTCACAAACACACACACACACCGTTGGGTTTTATAAATCAGCCAAACGCCATAGCAGAATCTGAACACACACTCTCTGTATCATCTTGAAGGCTTCCCTTCATGAACAGCAGAGCGTTCGCTGTCTGTCGCAGCTTTTTCCTCTGAGCTCTGCACAAATCTCTGCTCTCCCAGGGTTCACAAAGTGAGCGAGGTTTAGGATTAACATTTAACGTGGGGGCCATGCCAAGACTCCAAAGTCCCCCTTTCCAGCTGAAATGACCGCCTCACTCGGGAAATGGAGCTCAAGGTTTACCTGGTGTGCAAACAGCGAGCTCACGCTGCAGATAATGTGTGAAATATGTCACTTCTCAAGATTTTCACCAACTTTGCCAGACCATCTTTTCTCTCTAAAGAGTGAAAAAGTGTGTTTTTGTATCTATAACGGTGTGTTTACTTGTGTGTCGGCTGTACAAGTTTGATTAATCCGCAGTACTAACAGCAAGCTCTGTGCAAAAGGTTACAGAGTCTCTTGACGGGTTTGCTGTTGGCATTCAAACTGACTTCAGACCTGCACGACATCCTCACGCAGTAAATGAAAGAGAAGTGCTATTGATCAAATAAATCCACGAGGGAGCGACAGAGAAACACACCGACAGTCAGAGTCTCTTAGTGCTGTCACGAAACTGGAACTTCAATACAACACCTTAAAAATATCAAAGTTTGATACCATTTTCGAATCTGTGAGGAGTATTTGACACACTAGAGGGATAACAAAATATAAATACAACAAATGACACGTTACAAACATTTGTTTTATTGTCCTCCAATATTCTGGACCACACCAGGGTCGTCAGCCTCCAACAGAAAAGCAAACTACAGGTTCACAGAGCTCTCTGGATTATTTGGCAGTCAAAATCTCAGATCTGGCAAAGAGTGAACTGTGAGACTGAGAGTGTGAAGTGCAGGAAAAATTACATGTGCTGCAGCTCTTTTTTTATCATGACAGCTCAATAGTTGCTGCCAGTGTTACTGGTCTGTCTCCCTCAGTTTGATGCTACTCAGTTCAACAGTATTTTGGATCAACCTAAATATAATTTGGCATATCTGGACTAATTCTGACTATCCTTGGGTGCTCTTAAAATAAATGCAATGATTATTTTCATTATCGATTAATCTGCTGATTATTTTCTAGATTAATCCGTCAGTAGTTTGGTCTTCTCTACTGTGATGTCTTCAAATGTGTTGTTGCATCAGTCCAAACTCCAAAGATAGTTAATTTAATATGAAACAAAGAAAAGCAGTCGGGCTGCATTATTTATCTAAATATCATCCAAATCAGAAAACATGGAAATGCTTTATCAGATTTGCAGACACTATAATTGTTGATTGATTAACCGCTCTCTTCTGAATCTGTTTTAGATCGAAGGCCACGATCATGAACATTTGTCAATCGACTCCAGGCAGCAGCAGATAACTGTACATTTGTGCATTTTAAACAGATCTACGCTTTAATTTGTCCACATCCAGCCTGCCAGCGTTGTGGCCCTTCAACTGAGTGCACAAAAAATACTTTTGCAATACCACGGACTCGCTTAACTCCAATGAGTAGCGTAGAAAAACACTCTTTGCGTTTGCAGGGCCTTTCTAGCAACATGGAACCGGTTCTCTTCAGGTGTGTGGACCTAATTTTGAAGCATTTAGACCAACATAAATTAGTTCAAAACGAAAGGTGCTATTCCCAGAATTCCCAGTTTTTTTCTTGACCTGAAGCTGAAGTGGGCGTGTCATATTCTACAGGTCTGTGTGCATCATGCTGTCACAGGCTGGCTGGATATCTAATCATTTTAAACAGAACCGGTTCAAGAACCAGAGCTAATTTGGTGTAAAAGTGTTAACAGTGGGTAACCACAATGTAACGTCAGCGTGCAATCAGAGCGAAGAGTGATCGGAGTCAGGAGTCACTCTGTCCGAGTTAATCTTTCATTCATATCATATCACTAATTTAAGTTTATAAATTTGATATTCTAGAAGCAGGACCAGCAGTATTTGGATCAAGTAGCTCATAAAAAATAAGAACTCAACTATGTTTCAGCAACGTCCGAAACCTGAGGATTAAGATCATTTGGAAGCCAATAAAACTTGATCCCTACATCCATGCTTATATTCTTTGCACATTAAGGATAAATTAGAAGATTAGAGAGAGAGTGAGAGGGCAAGTGGAGCTTTAATGATCCTTTCAGCATGATGACCTAAAGTTTTAAATATTCTGATGTTAATATTGGACTCCAGCCGCATTACTTCGGCTCGTCTCAAGTATCTGGCTCACATTTAGCGGTACTGAGACTAAAGCCGACCAAGGTAAGCACTTAAAATGTCGCCAGAGGGAAATGGTTTGCTTGCCTTAATAGGCCACATTATTTGTTGTACAATATCCTGTTGAGACATCATATTCCCCTGCAGGGTAGCTGAAGCAGCCTTTTTACGAGGACAACTTCAAAGTGATGTCATTCAGCTGCACCCTGCAGCATTTAGCCCCCCGAGTGTTTGAACACCATACGACTAATCATCCGTCCAGTCTTTGATGATGTCACCTGGCCGGTCCTGCCTTCAGTCACAGACTCACACAAACCAAAAGGCCATGACTTTCCTGTTCAGTCTAATTTTCATGCTGTTGTTTCTCCCTGAAAGCTACTTGCTGCACTCTGCCACCACGATTCAGTGACAAACGCCTGAAGGAAGTAAATCACATGAAACTCTCCCCTACAATTACACAACTGAGATTTGTTTATGTTGAAGAAAGACTATGATTTGGTCCCGTGTAAGCTCCAGTTAGTCTGCAGCACCATCATTCTAACACTGTGCACCCTCAAGCCCCAGATCACAGCTATTTCTGTTGTAAGAATTCAACAGGAAGGCCATTTTCCTCCTATATAAAACCAAACAGTAAACTGCAATAAGCAGCAGAGACAAAGCCTTTCAACAGCCACTCAATGGCTCCCCGAAGACACCACCAGTCCTCTACCCTGAGTCTGAGAAACACGAGCTTGGACACATATCACAAACACTTTCAATTGAGCTGACTGAAACCCCGAGAGAGGCCCGACAGTGCAGGAGAGGCAGGGGTGGTCATGCTCGGCTCCTGAGGCATCTGTGGGTCTGAAATAAAGAGAGGAACTGAACACAGGCATGATGCTTCGCGTTACCCAGCAGAATTAATATAAATGACTGCATGGCGGTCAGGAGCAGAAGTAAAAATCAAAGATTAAGAGTCAATTTTTCACAGTTTGAACCGTTTTGAGCGCTTGATCAAACTGAAAAGATCCAACATGAGTAGGACTGCAACAATATATTTCAGTGTCTAATATCGCGTCGATCATTTTCTCGATTAAGTGAGAAGATGATCGACGGAGGGGTCGAGCTCTTTGGTCTATAAAATTGTAAGGATGGCTTCGTAGAGCCCAGAAGTGGCTTCTTGAAAATCCTTCTTTTGTCAAACCAACAGTCTAAAACCCAAAGACTCTTAATTTACGGTCATAAATTACAAAGGAAAGCAGCAAATCCTCACATTTAAGGAGCTGAAACCAGCAAACATTTTACATTTTTGCTGGAAAAATTATGAAAACAATTAATCTATCTATATAAACAGATGATAATCTCAATGAGTGTTTCCCAAAGCCAGTGATGACATCCTCGTATGTCTTATTTAGTCCACAACCCAAAGTCATTCAGTTTACTGTGATAAGAGGTGTAAAGATACCAAGAAAATACTCACTGCGATTAACTGTTTAAGCGATAAATCGTTGCAGCTCTACGCATGATTCACATTGCAGCTGCTGAATTGTCCCTCTATCTAGATGTGTGATAACAGTTAAAATGCCGTTTCCAAGTCTTTAAAACAAAATGTACGGCAGGATTGATCCTGTGAATTCCTTGCTCTGGCTCAGACATGGCTAGCGACGACATTACAGGTGGCACCAGGTTGTCTGAGCGATCACTTGAAGGCTCGTCGACCCGGAAACCAGTCCTGCCAGCCTTCATTGATTCAATCAGTAAACTCAGCTCAGCTCGCAGGCTCAGCTCTGCACAGCGAGAGGCAGAGAAGAAGATGATGGAAGGGAGGAGTGATGTGATGGATGGTTACTGACAAAGAGCCTTACTGGTGTCCTGGAGGCAGGATAGGTGTGCAAATCACAACCTTGTTTACGATTTGTTTACTGCAAATTCGTGGTCCTGAAGCATTACGAGCTCAACAAGCTAAATCTGTCCAAAAAAGATTGATGGAATTGTCACACAGGAGGGTCTGCTGTCAGATTTCTCAGGCCTGATAGCTGTGAGGGGGATTAGCTTTAAGGCTGATTTATAGCTTCTACAAAGAGCCGACACAGCGAGCATTTATACATTTGCGCTGGCGTGCCTGTGTCAGTGGCAGTGGTGAGCAGGTTGCCGGCTTTCCCAACTCATTAGGCTCACAGCTTTGTCTGTCTCCATACAGAACGACCGACTTGCCAAAACGACAGCTACAGCGCAGCCAGCATTTGCCACCGGCACGCTCGTGGAGAGGCAGCCTCTCCATCGAACAGCTCTCTCTCGGCCAGAGACTCTCGAGCATAGTATAACCCATGAGGCTGCCAGCAGCCGGCCAGTCAGGAGGGGCTGCGACAGCCAATGAGTGTGGTGTGTTTACTGGGGAAACTACAGGTCACAATCCCTGGAATAAGCACTGCTGCTAAGCACCAGACAACAAGCTGTAAAATGCAATGCTTCCAAGCGGTCTAATCACAGTTGTTGTGGTCCAAGTCTTTGCAACATGTTGTTACATTTCAGGATACAAATACGGCGTAGGGCAAGCACCTACGCAGAGGCTACGCCAAAGGTACTTTTGTGCCAACAACAGGACAAAATACTAACCAACAAGTTTACTGGGTCATCATGTAGTGTCGTTGTCTGTTTTGTTTGTTTTTAAGTATTTTTTTGACAGGTAAACTTGAGAGATGACAGGAAATGAGATGAGCGAGGGGGATGAAATGTAGCAAAGGGCCGCAGGTTGGACTCAAACCCTTGGCCACTGCAGGAAGGTATTTATAAATGTATGAATATGGGTCGCAAACTCTACCAAACGAGCTACTGGGGCGCCCTCGTAGTGATGTTGAAATGGAGCTGTCGCCAACCTCTTGAAATTCTTTAAAAAGGGTTGGTGTCTTGGCGCCTTCAGGTGCTTTGCTAAATTTGTTGTTATTGCACCTTTCGTCAGCACTCCTCTGTAGCCTGACTTCCATACAGGCATGTTCACTTGCTTCATAAGTGAAGATTTTCAAAACAGCCCTACTGCTTTTTCTTCCGTACTAACGTGAATGAGAGGGGCGACGAGAAGACAGCACTCTGAGTGAGTGAGTGAAGCGAGGTGGGGCTTTGTGAGCACTGCAGAGTCTTTGTTTCACCTCACTGTCAAAGAAAGAAGAGAGAGCAAGAACGTGTATTTGTACTGCAGGCGTGAGTATTGAACAAAATGCATAAAACTGAGTAAAATGCGAAACTGAAATGAATAAACATGTGAGCTGAATGTAAACACACTGCAAACGTCTGAATCTTGAGGTGGGTGTGGTCTCTGCATGACACGGTACAGGATGAAGCACCAATTATGGAGCAGACGGGGAACACTTCACATGTCGAGCAGGGCTGTGCATGCAGCATGAGCAGATACACCCACAAACACACTCAGACATCGGCCAGACTAAATTTAACCGTGTCTGCAGACTGCAGATTATCTACAAAACCGTCACAGTGAATTCAGGCTGCCGCCCCTCACTCACTCTTCCTTCCTTCGCCATCACCACACCTCTGCGTTTAGCCCGTCGTTAGGTGCATGCAGACTTGTTTCGAGTTGGTTTAGCAGCTGAAACCACAGCCGGGATGTGGCTGCTGACTCGACACACCCTGAGATGGATCATTGGGCACGCAGAAGTAGCTCGCTCTGGAAAGTGACAACTGCATCAAGGAGGTGTCCATCCACAGCACACATGACTCGCTTCATTTGAAATTGCATGCGCGTGAATCATCGATCGCTCCATTTAGAAACAGTCAGAATAGCCTGGCAACAGTGATCAGTGATGATCATTCTTTGTGCTGCTTTAAGAAGACATTACAAACAAATACAAGAGCGCTCGACTTCTGTGTTTCCTCACAGTCACTTCTGTGTATTGAGGACTTTAAGGAAGAGATGGTGGACATATTTTACAAAGGTATTTCAGAAGATCTTTGTAGGATTTTACTGAGATATGAACGTGTCTACTCAAGGAATTCTTCCTTAGATTCAGAAATAACTAAGTTCTGCAAATCTGAAGTTGGCTTTTCTGTTTGTAAGTTCCTAAGATGTACGGAAGATTACTGCGCAAGTCTGACAGCATGCATAGAATCAAATCATATATTATCAACTTGCATGTCAGATTGCATCATAATAACTCAGCTGGAACAGGTATTGAGACAGATAGCACACCTGAGACTAACCAAACAAAAGCTGTAAGTATGCAAACATACTGCAGAACTAAAGCTGAAGCTGACAAAGACTCAAACACAGAACTTCCTAAAACATTAATGTGACGAATGCAAAAGGTCCACCACTGTGTTTGTTTGTGGCACAGAGGCACAATGGATGCCAGTGTCGCTGCAAAAACAAATATATTTCTCATAAAGAAAAATACGAATGTTTACATTTATCTGTCACGGACGCAGACTAAACTGGATTGGTAGCTGCAAGAATTAGCCTCGTCAATGAAATGGTTAGTCGATCAAATGGAAATTAACTGCAGATTGTTTTGAAATGGGACATTGATTCATGATTAGTGTGAATGATTATTTTTGCATCACAATTTTATTTTTCACAGAAAAAACTATAAAAATCATGATCATGTGACATTTGTTTGGATTGTTTTCTTACATCTGGAGAACAAACAGTAGCAGATTTCGCTATTTGGACATATTGCTATTTAACAATAAACTGTAAACAACTTTAAAAACTGTTGCTGATAATAATACTCTGATTGATTGTGTAGCCCTATACTCAATAAAGTATATAATCAAGTTTCAGGTAAAACATTCACTGGTTCCAGCTTCTCAAATGTGAGAACTTGCTGATATTCTTTGTCATTTATGACAGCAAAAGAAGAGAAGTAGCAATTTTATAGCCCAAACAATTAATCATTTAATCTTGGAAATAACTGGTAGATTCAACGATAATCCAAATACTTGCAGCCCTACTTGACATGATATCAAACTCCATCCAGTCAGGGTTAACAAAACGAAGAACACACTATGATTCTGTTCTGCACAAAGTTTTCACCTACACTTCACCTGTCAGCTCATCAGCAGCACAACCCTCCTGTTTGTTATGCAAACACAAGAGGTATGTGCAGCAGAGAAAACACTGTGAATGACAGAAGGGTAGACGCTGAAGTTTAGGTCAGGAGAGTGTAAAACACTGTAAAGCTCTGTCTTCAAACAGTTGCTTGGTATTAGAGGCATCCACCCAAAGCTCCATTTATGGTGAATGAATCCATCACCCTCTCTCTCTCTCTTTCTCTCAAACTAAATAGTTTCCACATTAGTTGCCAAGTGATCAGCTCAGCCTGTGCTGGGGATACTGTTGGGCTAACAACACTACACGAGTAGTTTTTCTATCAGCACTATCGGAGCTTAAATAAAGGAAATGTCATCACCTGCTTTTCACAGGTTGACAGTGCGAATCACTTCATCCTGCAGAAGATTTACAGCTCCAAGAAAAGACACCAGAAACACAAAGAGAGCGCTGTTGTGCTTTCTAACCTCCTAAATAATCACGTTCTAATCTAAATCATTCATCGTAGGTGAAAAAATGTATATTTATTTAAAACACAAGCAATTTTGTCATTTACAAAAATAGACAGACATTCTACAGACACTGATATTATCAAAGTTGATCAATGTATTAGCCTCAGTATGGGTTGGATCATGTCCAGCAGAGAGAGCGCCGCCGTTAAAATGTTAAAATTTTTCCAACTACTACTCTAATTTTGCATTAAAACATAGATCAAGTTAGTGGCTAAAATAGTTTTATAATGGAAAAATGTCCAACATATTTCATATATTGTTAGTGAATTAAAGAAAATCAATGACTATCGATTACAGAAAAAGCTTAAAACCACCAGAGGTAACATGACGTAATAAACTGCTTTCACACCAATATCTGGTCATTTTGACGAGGACTGGCTGGCTGTACAGTTGTGACATCACATCCTTAAAGAAGTCTGAAAGCACAGTTTGTGAATACAGGCTGGTGAATCTTTCAGAGAACTTGGCACGTAGACGTGATTTATAATCAAAACGACATCGAAGCCTCGCTTTCTACGACAGGTAGGGAGCTTTTAAAACAGTCCTTACAACATTCAAGACAACATGATGCATTTTTAAAAAGACAAAATGAGGCCATACTTTTGTTTGGCACATTGGAGGGAGGTTTGTCTGCTACCCAAACTATTGACTCCTCTTTGTGAAGCCCCATTTCTGCCCACTTGGAACTTCCAGTACCAGAGGCTGTAACCGGGCCAGATCCAATTAAGCCTCTGCTCCGTGTCCCTCTCTGGTCTCTCTGCCCTCTCTCAGGCATGTGCCAGACTTCTCAGGACAAAAACAGAGCAGTGAAACACACATGGTAATTTGCAGCACATAAAAACTACCATCCCGGCACAACGTACTGTGGCATCACAGCACTGCAGCGACACAAACACAGCTAAAAGCTTTCCACGACCTCGCCGAGATACCGTATGTAGGGCGGCGAGGGCAGGCTTGGCTTTGTTCGGGCAGATATCTCTGACATATTTAGGCCCACACAGAGCAAAAGCAGCATATCCCAACATGAAATCGGAGCTTTAGTAAACAATGTGTTCTTACATTCATGGCAGGGAAAGCAACCCGTGGTTAGGCACTGAGAGAACTGCTGATGTAATCACAATTCAGGGTCAGATAAAATTGTGCCCCAATCTGAACTCCAAAATAAAGCACAATCAATCACGGAAGAAGAATGTAAGCCAGCTCTTTGGCGAGGGGAAACAATAATGTTACGGGCCTGAGAACACTTTTGCTTTACTGCACTGCAAACAGTAAGAAAAACTGGAAATTCCTCCTTAAACAAAAAAGAAAAAGGCCATTATACGTCTGTACAATGAAGAAACACAGAGCTCTGCAACAAGCTTTCACTGTAGTGTGGTTGTTTTATCCACTTGCTCTTTTTGACTCAAAGACCAGTATTATAGTCATTACAGAGAGAATTATATGAGTGAGGGAAACTTTCAATGTTCAGCTCTGTTTGTACATCTGAAAACAGACCGTATCTAAATGACCGATAGCCTTTTAAATCAGACAACCGTGAAGTTGCTCTGCGCTCTTTATCGCCAACGTGAGCATAACTCACGGCTGAGTGAGCCGTAACAGACGTTTCCAAACAACGCTTAAAGCATGCAAAACACAGCCTCCTACATGTATGAGTCCACAACTGACAGAAAATATCAGCGGATTGGAAAATGAGCTGTTAATTGAAAATAAAAAGCCCACACAGAAATGCCCGAGTGCAGTAATGTACTTTTGTCTAAAGTAGGATATAAATGGGGAACCATAAAGCTATTTAGTTATCATCTAGGGCCCAGACACATCACACCGACATAAAAACAAACTGTGCCCGTGTCTTGGCCAAAAAGTTGAACTTGAACACATCGCGAAGAGTCGACAGCCGACAGTCAGCTAGCTCGTACATCGTGCGCCTGCGTGGGAAGATATAACTCTCCACACCACCAGGTGGCAGTAGTCTAAATCCATCATTCAAAAATGGAAACAGGAAGACAAAAAGCAGCAACACTCTTGCTAAAATAGCCACTTCTGATCGAGATAATGTCAAATGGCGCTGGTGGAGGTGAAGAAAATCATGAGAAATCGCACAAAAAATGGGTGAAATCATCAGTAACAGGCTCTCTTTCCGTTTCTCTTCCCGTGCGCTGATTCGCTTAGCTGAACAGCCAATCAGAGGGATGTTTCTCACCAATAGGCTCGGCGGCAGATTTAACAAGTTCATTCGACTGAAAAGGGCTGAAACTTGCACCACAGATGCTCACTGACAGCCCGACATTCGATGTGTCAGGACCTTGAGGCTCAAACCCAATGCGAGTGAAAACTTGCCACACCCCAAAACTGTCCCATGATTCCTGTAGTTCGCTGCTTCGCCAGTGGATTTTACCTTGAAGTTGCTGGAGTTGACCCATGAGCTGGCGATTCCATCCACCATTTTGTCCAGTGCCGTCTGATCCTGCTCCAGGTCGTGGGACTTCTCCTTGTCCAAAATGTAATCAATGATCTCCTGACCCACCTGCAGCCGTCGGCCCATGTCCTTCTGCAGGACCTGGGCCAGGCAGTTCTCCATGCTGGGCTCTGTCATCCTGGCCTCTGATAACCAACTCCTCAGGCTTCCTCAGTCTGCCTGGATGGATGAATGAATGACTGACTGACTGCCTACTAGCAATCCTCCACTGCTCAAAGCAGCAGGAATGACAGCTAAACAAAAGGAGCCCCACTTAATGACTGTGTGGCTGGGTGACCCGGAAAAGGGGAGGAAAAAAAAGAGTGTACACAGTCTGTTTGTATTTTTATCCCCGAGGACAGGCCTCCTCTTTGTGTGAAGCGCTAGCTCGCTAGCAAGCTAGTGGCCGTGCCCTAGGGATGGATGGAGCAGGGCTTGGGGAATGGCAGCAATGCAGCATGTGTGTGTCTGGACAGCAGCTGGGGAAAGTTTACTACTCCCTCCCACTTGGGTTTTTTTTTTTTTTTTTTCCCCCTCGTCTTCTCCTCGAGGAGTCAGAGCCAAACCGCTACAGCAGGGGTAGAAGAGGTGGTTTTGGCGAGCGGCGTGCAAGGCAGCAAATGGAGAGGGATGGAGAGAAGGCTAGCTTAGAGCTCCATGTTTTGTCCCGGGATCTGCCCTGGAGAGCCCTACAGGAGCAGAAAAGACAACAGAACACAGTCAATTAATTACCTAATCTCTAAATTTTATGACATTACTAATTATTCCTCCTGGTACATTTGTATATGAACATCTCCTGTCCTCAAAGGATGTTTCAGAAAAAAATTAGGAGGCCTCCAACAATTGTTTTTTGAATCACAACCACAATGATTGCTTTAAATTGCTTATTTTGTACAACCAACACTTCAAAACCACAGATATTAAACTGAAAAAAAACTTACCCTGAACTTGCTTTAGCCTGTTATTATGAGGTAAAGGTTGATTGCACAATCAGTAAACCTCTCCTTCACTACCACAGGGCACAAAATCTCTCAGGAAAGAGAAGGTTGACTGGTGGATCCAGTCAGACTGCCAGCCCGACATCATTTTATCTGATTTAACGTCTCCATTATACACTTAATGAATTAATAATCTTACATTTTGTTAGCAGTCGCTGCCGGAGGTTGCTC
>OMLP01001490.1:16903-28517 GCA_900302685.1 Spondyliosoma cantharus
TATAGACAGGACTATACATTATGTGCATTATATATACACAGGAGGCAACAAAAATGTGCATTATTTACATAAAGTGACAGAGTATTGCCTTGTTGAGGTTGGATGCATAAATAAATAGTGTTTAAATACAGTGATTAAAAATAAACAGACTCAGTGTATGAATATGAAATGTACAAAAAATTAAATAGTACTATTGCACAGGATAATTGCACAAGATGGCGGAGGTAGAAGTAAGTAGTGCAAACATAAGGATGCTTATGGTGCTACGTTAAATGTTAATGGTGTTGAACAGTCTAACAGCAGTTGGAACGGTAGCGTTCCTTTTTACACCGAGGGTGAAGCAGTATGCTGCTGAAGGAGCTGCTTAAGGCCCCCACAGTCTCATGTAGGGGCTGAGAGGGGTTGTCCATAATTGATGTCAGCTTGGCTAACATCCTCCTCTCACCCACCTCCTCAATGGAGTCCAGAGGACAGTCCAAGACCGAGCATGCAGGTGCAGAACATACAAACCCGCTGGCTGTTGGCTGTAGTCTTTGTGGTGTGTTTAAGTGCAGCTTAAGTCAGTTGACGCAACCACCGGCACAGCTAGGGTAGAAACACAGTGAGCTGTTCCTGGTGCTCAGCCCTATGAGAGTTGGCCAATCAGAGCAGACCAAGGTTTTTAGGGAGAGGGGTCTTAAAGAGACAGGAGCTAAAACTGAGCGTTCAGATAGAGGCTGAAGAGAGAGAAATGTGTTGTTTTGTTTTTTTAGGATGTAAACATCTTTTAGTAGACACAAAAAATAAAAAAGCATGAAACTGAAAATGAGCATGATAAGGGGCTGACTGGGTGGGTATGGACCCCAGAGGTAAACTGCTTGTTAGATTCCATGGGTGTTTTATTTTATAATTCCAATTGTTTACAACTGTGTCATTTCGTTCTGAATGATTTCATATCTTTGCTCTCTGTTTCTGTATTATTAGCTGCGTTTTAAAAATACAAGTGTGTTGTGGTACCGGAGGACTCAAAAGCAGCATGTATGCAATTTTAGAGGATGGATAGTTTCCTATGGATAGTTCATATTATGTATATATTTTTGTTTAACACAATATAAAAATTAACTGTAAATAATAACAATAAGTGAGAAAAAATATATTAACATTTTGCCATGATGGTTGTAAGTGTAGTTCACAGTTGGTAGTCCTTGTATATAAAATAAATAGGTAGGATGAGGATTAAAGTGTGTTTAATTACTCTACAGTACCAGGTAAATGTTGAATTAGATGGTATTTTTGAGTAAAATTAAACATGAGATGACATTCTTGTAGTTAAATAGACAAAATATTGTGTGTTCTCCTATCAGTAGCAGCCCTCTGCATGATGTTATTTTCCAAACTAAAGCACACATTTACGCAACCTGTTAGCTGAAGGGCTACAGGATACTTCTTGAGAAATACAACCAGGGAATAGCTTATCTCTTCAAATGGTTGTTTTTGAAATAAGGCCATAAAGAGAAGTGAGAAATAATTAGGTTACTACTATATGTACTAAACCTAGAAACTTAAAACAATATACCTCTTAGGGGGCGTAGTGAGAGGGAATAAAAGGTAATTCTGCATGTAGGTTAACTCTGCCTCACTCCTTGTTCTGCCGCATGCCTCCAGGGCAGAGTGCGAGGATCGTCTCAGAGCGGAGTTCAGGATAGAGATGAATGCTGCTGTGGCTGAGAGCGAACAGAGATGGCAGAACAGAGAGCAGGAGCTGCAGACCCAGATCTCCGAGCTGCAGAGCGAACTGAGCAAGGAGACTTCACAGGTGAGTCACAGCGACCATCTGTGATCCTCTCCCTGTTTTCACTACAAACATCTGATTGTCTGACTGACTTTAGTTATTATACTTTAGATTATTCACATTTGTCTTTAAATTCTGAACTGCTCGTTTGATGAAGCTACTTTTGTTGGTTAACTGCAGCTGAAAAATCATTTCATCTTCGTTTGTTCATCCCAATTAATATTTTTTTGAGATCTAAAACCTAAATACATTCACTTTTTCTATCATATTTGATGGATAAAAAGAAGCAAATCCTAATTTTTAAAAAGATTGAACCAGATGATATGCAAAATATTTATGATTTCTAGTCCAAAAAAAACTCATTATACTTGTATACAAGACACTTAACGAGTAACATGTCAGTGAGATATAGGGGCAATGCTGAATATCACATCTTGTTTCAAGAAATCTTAAAGTAACAGTTCACTCAAAACTAAAAATGTTGTCACTGTCTACTCACCATCATGCCGATGGAAAGCCGGGTGAAGTTTTGTAGTTTCCAAAACATTTCTGGAGCGTCACATGTTATTTTTTGTTCCTTAAATAAGTGAATTTTCTCTTGTTCCACTGGCTGATCACTGATTACAAAGAAAATATCACAATGTGTTTATTTTTTAAAATGTATTTTGGAGGTATCTTTGTTTTCAGTGAAGGATTTAGCACATTCACATTTACTTTGTCACATTTCGATGGGATTATTTTAGCTAAACCCGACTCATTAAGATCACTTTACTAGTCATGACAATTCCAATTGTGTCAAGACTTTTGTGAGTGAGCTTTGGCAGTTCTGCAAAAATATCACCATGAGTTTTAAACATGTGGCAGGATCTAGTGTTTTAGAAGCTTGAGCCTCACCAGAGACTAAAAATCTGGGTATTTTGCCCTTAGTTACATCCCGAAACAAGTGCAATACTAAATCACTTGAGTGCTCTTTTAATTAGTTCCATAAGCCTGTTTTGAGAGCACAATGAAGCCTGCAGTGTTTTGTTTATTTATTTTAAGAAAGCTGCCTGAATCTGCACATTTTAAAACAAAAGGGACATTTAATGTGGTGCTTGCTGCAAATTCATCAACTCGGGATTACTTTGACGGCCTACGAAGCCTTTAAAATCCCTTTTTTCCTGGCAATGCAGGCGGAGAAAAAGAAGGCGGGCTCCGGAGATGACGGCCACGTCAACCCCGAGATTGAACGGCTGAGGAAAGAGGTCCAAGACACCAAGGAGATAAACAAGAAAATGAGGGAGCTGCTGCAGGTATTCTTAAAAATCAACCCGTTTGTCTCTGTGATGAATAATTAAATAGCTTTGATGATGGCGCCGCAGTGAAGTGTTCAGGCCTTTATAGTTGTAACATGCGCACAGCTAAGTAGAGTGTGTCTGCAGAGTAAAAAACAGGCTTGTACAGCTGTTGTTAAAGGACAAAACATGTGTTGTGATGTGTTGGAGGAGCCACAAACCCAGTCTTCAGCCGCGGACAGACACAATCACACCATGGCTCTGCAGGCATTAGAGAGACAGGCAAAGGAAGACGTGCTGTCTGAGAGGAACAGGCTACAGACCATGCACCACCTGGAGCTAGGTATCACACACACACACACACACACACGTGCACATGTACATATGAACACACACATATTTGCCTGACAGCAGCGTGTCCTGTATAACACACACTCACTCTCACACATACTCACGCGATATACACATTGAGATTATAAATTCAACAGTGAAGTTGCTATTGCCATGGATACACTTCACCATGGCAACAGCAGAAGGGTACCTGTAACAGTGGGCCGAATTGATTTTGTTTTCCATATGTGGTTTTCTGTGTGCGCGTGTGTGTGTGTGTGTGATATCAGATAAGCAGCGTGCAGAGTTGACCCAGCAGCACACGGAATGGAGCAGACAGATGACCCAGAGACACATGCAGCAGATAGAAGATCTACAGGCTCAACTACAGGCGCACACGCAGATGATGGCTCTACAACAGGTAACACACACATGCGTGCGCGTGCATGCACAAATCTCAATGTGCTCAAGGAAACACACCCCTCAGCCTCTTTGTCTTTGTGTGTTGTGTGGTCTGTCTTTCACTTATATAATCCTCTCTGACACACACATAAACAAGCACATAGATATGTGCACACACACATGCACACACACTCTCTTGCACAGCCTTTTCATAACTGCTATCATTATCGTTCACATGAATAAAATCCTCTGTGGCTCTGGCATTCATCAACACTCACACATAGAGACATTACTGTCTGCAGCCGCACCATCTTTTTTAAGAACTGAAGTCTGAATCTCATGATGGGTGCAGATGTTGATGATGTGTATCTACTCCGAGTCCCGCTCTGTCCGCTGCCCCATCAGACCTTATTATGAAAAAAATGTGTCAGTCATCAAATAATATTTTGATCCCGTTTGAGTTGTGTCATGAATTTAAAAGATCATTTTAGTTTTGATCTTCAGCCAGTGTGTGTGTGTGTGTGTGTGTGTGTGTGTCTGTGTGTCTGTGTGTCTGTGTGTGTGTGTGAAGGACCTGAAGCAGCAGAACCAGTATCAGGTGTTTGAGCGACAGCTGGATGAGAGTCGCTGTGCCATGATGGAGCTGCAGAGAGAAAATACAGCCCTGAAGAAGCAGTTGAAGGAAAGGTGAGGAAAGAAAAAGTTAGGATGTGTGCCTCTGCGATCTCTGGCCTCTGTGGTCTACATGTCGAGGTGTCCTTGGTCAAAATACAGGTGGCGCCATATGTGCCAGCTTCTGCCACATGTGTATGAATGTGTGGTTGAATGGGTGAATGCTGACTTGTGTTGTAAAGCACTTTGAGTGGTCGGTAATAAAAATAGCCCATTTGCCCATTTATTTCAATATGGATGAGATCCATCAGGGCTGCAAATAATGATTAGCTAAATTATCAGTTAATCTCTTGATCATCTTTATTGATTTAGTGTCTAAGAATAGTGCAAAACCATCCCAGATTTTGAATGACAAAGGCATTAAATCCTCCCATTTCAGAAGCCGAGGATGGTGACTGTTAAAATGTTTTGCTTGTAAAATGGATGAAATTATGAATCAAAATATATACAGATACAGATCTAGACTACAATGAGTTTGCAGGCTCACTGCGGTATTATTTTGCTTCCATGCACAAAGACTACACAGAAAAGATGTCCAGCACAGACAGAAGCCATTTTCCGGATCCCTGATGTCCAGTAGATCAAATGCAAAAAGCAATTACTGTTTGCAATTCATCATTATTATTTTACTGTACTTAACAAGCCACTTCCATTGTTTCCTTCCTCTTGTATCTACCATCTGGTCCCAGGTCAGTACAGAAAAACCCCACAGCTCAAGAGAAAGAGGAGGATAGCGTAGAGCTGCAGAAGAAGAGAGACGCCCAGCTGGAGGAAGAGGCAAACCGTCTGAAGGAGGAAGTGGAGAAGCTGAGGGTGGAGATGGAGAAGCTGGAGGAGTCGCAGAAACACTGGGAGGAGAGGAAGGAGGAGGACGTGAGAGAGGAGGAGGTGGACGACGAGAAGAGGAAGGAGCGGGAGGAGGAGAAGAGGAGGGAGGAGGTGGAGGAGATCAAGAGGGAGCACAAGAGGGAGATGCAGAGCTTGGTGTCCGAGTACAGCAGCGCCCAGACGCACCTGCAGGCTCGCATCGTGGCCCTGGAGAACGAGTGAGTAGAGTAGCGATAGACTCAGAAAACAGTCGAACACGGGACAGGTATGTGAGAAAGGTGTGTGTGTTTGTGTATATGATTTAACTGCAGGCTGCGTGAGCGGGAAGAGCGCTGCAGGAGGAGGGAGCCTCGGTGTGATGACCAGCAGCTGGGGAGGCTTCAGGAGAGGCTGAGCGAGAGAGACCAGCTCATCAAACGATTAGTGGTGAGAGTGCGTCTAACACACACCCACACACACGGACTACAGACTCTAATAACCTCACGACCCCCTTTAAAGGATTAGTCTGAAGATATTTATCATCGTTCTTATTGTCAACAAATCCCAAATAAAAGACCTTTGCTGACCCACTTTGTCTGGAAATATGAATAAAGTCATCTTTCCTGCTTAGCAAAAAGATGTAAAGCCAAATAAATATTGTTTTATTTTACATACAAGCTTTCAACTGAAAATTATATCTTCAGATTCAACCCCTTTGCAATCAGCAACATTTTGATTAGTAACTGTAATATAATTACTTTTTTGACATGTTGTTACTTCCTTATGCTGAGTCTGATCTAGTATTTGCGATACAATGAATGTGGACACTGTTGTTTATTTTGAGTTGATCCCACACGTTCGATCCTGCTGCAAAAAATACTCACTAGAGCCCCAAATGCGTGGCAAAAGATAGTCTCAAACAAATGCACTACTCACTCCTGCCTGGCTGTGAAATTATGTTTGTGTTCCTTTGATGAGAGAAAATGTATATATGACCCCATTTTAGAGTCACATATTCAGTAGGAATGAATGGGCTTGGTGCTGATCGCAGATGGACTGGGGATAGTCGGAAAGAACTGGGAGACGGACTAAAGTGAGGTTCCCGAACTTTCTCATGTCGAGGACCCCAACAATAGATGCACAGGCACCTGATTTGAGACGGTTTTGTCTAAAAAAAATTACAATCAATCAAAACATCCAACTCTTTTTTCTCCTCGTTGTTCCAACTTCTAAAAGATTTGACAAAAGTTCAAATAATCTATTTCTCCTAAATGTTTCCTGACCCCTGTTGATCACCAGACCCCAGTTTAAAAAAACACTGCACTAACTTGTTTCAAAATTCGTTGACAAAAAGAAAAATGGGCAGCTTTTCAATCATGCACTGTCCCCGTCAATGATACGATGCACAAACAGGAAACAGACACTTTGTTTGTGCGACGTCTTCCTCCAGTTAAGAAGTATAATAGTCTCAACAGTACATTAAGTATGTCATCTGTCTCTGGTACTACTCTTAACGACGTTTAAATGATGTTTTTTTCAAAGGTTTCTTGCTGAATGAAGATGCTCACATAGAGGCATTTAAGTCCATTCTAGGTGAAGCAGTCTCCACCAAGATCCACCTACTGTGCAGCTTTCAACCAAATCATGCAGGGAAACTTTCCACTAATCCTTCTAATGCATGTGGATGCTGAAGGTGTCCAGGTTAGGATGCATAGGTGACTGAAATATCCCTGGTTTGATTCCCTACGCAATATTTTGTTGTTGAACTCCTCTCTTCCACATGCTTCTGTCTGAATGGCAACTGCTGCTATTCAGTTGAGGCAAAATGCCAAAAAAAAAAAAAAAAAACAGTCTTGGAGCTTGTTTAGATATGGGCCCGACCAAGCGAGTAGGTGGACTTGGAGTTGAGATCAAACAAATATATTAAACCCTGCTAAAAATAAGGAAAAGCTGCTGAATAGATCTGTCAGGGTGCAAAATGACCTGACAGGTGGAGATTCTCGAAGCCAAGTGAGAAACTGAAATATAAAGACTCAAAACAAATCTTCATTAATCATCTGCGGTCACACATGCGTAGGAGAAGATGACGTTCTTTAAAGTGTCCTCTGCCGTAGTGCTGTGTCTGCCATCTGTGTGGCACGAGGCAGCTTAGCAAAACAAGTACGCCTTCCGGACACGATGCTCACACAACAGCCACAACACCAACTGTGAATAAGGCCAATGAAAGTCCTTCCTCGTCCTCCTTCCCTCCAGGAAGAGAGGCATCAGCTGCAGCTCCACCCTCCTGTTTCCGGGGACAACAGCACCCTCAGGCTCCGCGACAGCAAGTCCCGCCCCGGGAGCGTCACGCCAACCATGAGGGTGAGTTTTTTCCTGCACTGCCGAGGCACGTAATGAATTCATCAGGAACGAGCCTCCTTCCAGCCCAAAGTGCTCACTGGGCTGAGGCCAACTTCTCAGTCAACAGATCACCAGTCTGTTGTAAAGACACGACCTCTCTGTGTCCATCGCTCTGTTTTAAACTACATTTGGCTGGCAGAGACACAGCCCTGTGAGAAGGAATAAAAACCTTGGCTCCTACAAAACACAAAAGAGTTTAATGATGTTTGACTTTGGATATTGATGACTGCCAGTGGAAACAACAATTTGTCATGCACTTACAATTATGTTTTGTTATGTTTTGACAAGTAGAGAGAAAATGTCTAAAATTCACATTTAGGTGTTTATTGTATGCAAATCCTTGCATATTTATTGAGATTGCCTCATTTGCATGTTTAAAGCAACAACAAGTCACTTCCTTGAGAAAGACAGTTGATTGTTGTCTCATCGTCAGGTCAAATTCTGATGCTCTTAGATGGCGTTCGACTCGAGCTGCCAAGCCGAAGCGTTGGCAGCTCAACAGTCTGTCTTCAGGAAGTTACATTTTAAGGCTTAAAACACAAAATATCAGAAAACTTGTCATAAAAAAATTAATTGTCTTAATTTAAGTAATGAACTGGGGAAGTTTCATGGTATTGGTAAAGTACTGTATTTTTATCTTTAAAGGCTCTTTTCTTAAAATAATTATTTTTCCCCTCGTACTGTGAGCCAGAAATCTTCACTTCAGTCGCACTGAGACTTCAGCAAACTTTCCAGTTTTACTCCTATCTGTATTCTGAAAGTTTTTACAGAGGGGTTTGATCATATATCATTCATAGCCGGATTTATATAACACTTTATACCTTAAAACATTCAAAAATAGTTAATTAATTTTTTTAAGGCTGCTAACAGTTTTTGTTTTTAGTTACGGAGTGACTCTCTGTCAACAAAATAAAACAGGACTGTTCAGATTCCTACCTTGCAGGAAGTTCATAGAAGCACACACATCCAAATAAGCACTCTCCACGAGATGCTGGACTGAAGCAGAAGTCAAATAAAATCAAGTCAGACATTAGATAATGCTCTCATGAACATTTATGACCTCCACATCTGACGTTTCAGACTCAAGATCTACTTTACACGGCAGCTATTTTCCTCTGACATCATGCTCAGGTTGGGAAGCTCGAAGGTCGCACTGCTGTGTTCCACGTTTAATTACGTTATTAATTACGTTGTTTTCACTTGATATATGTGCCGATGTCCCTCCAGATATTCACTATCCATTGTGTTTTCAGTCCTCGTCCAATGAGAAAGCGATGAAGTGATAACGATGTTACGGATTCACTTTGTTTATATGACTTTAAACCTGGAAGACAGCAGCATAACGTTATCACAGCCTTCGAGCTTCCCCCATTTAGCGTTGAGCTCGATAGCTCACACGTAGAAGAAATAAATGTTCAGAGGAGCATTTTCTGGTTTTGGTACTTCAGATTCTTGTTATGGAAATCCATTTATATTAGCAAATTTGTATAAGATAATGCTGGATAATTTGCATATTTAAACATGAAGCTGTGGTTTCATGGTAATACTCTGACCCTGTTCACCTGCAGCAAAGTCACTTGAAGTTTGCTGTGTTCTTTTTTGTAAACTGCAGATTTTATACGAGCTTTAATGAGAAGGATTTTCATGTCAAAAACTAAAAGCATCTTAAATCATAATTTGAGGCTGCGCTGGGCAAAGGATCAAGTGTGGATTAACTTGCCGCCGTTCATTTTCGCTGTCAGTCAGCTATGGATAAGTGATCACAGACCATCCGGGCTGCTCAATCTCAGCATGGCACTCAACAGACACTCCACCCAAAGTCTTTTTAATAACAAACACGCTCCTTTATAGATGGTTGTCGAAAACGTTGTAATTTATGTTTTACAGTTAATGGACGCACGCATGGCAGTGAGTTTTTGAGAGTTGAATAAATCTATTAATATCCATTAGCCCTCTGTTGTGTTCATCTTCTGAACACTCAACTTTAGGTTGTGTATTTAAACATTTTTGCCACATAAAAAGGTTTTGAGCATACGGTCATCATGCTGCTGAGAGTTTTCAGATGTCTCTGTGAGCGTTTCGATACTTCGTCTCTATAATGATATTGTAACTGTTAAGAATTCAAGCTTAACGCGGCTGCTGTTCTCCATTTTACAGCACAGAGTGGGTGATTTTTGATACTCAACTTTAAAGTATTTTGGGCAGAGTATCACTTCAAACCTCCCATCCATCCCTCACTGCCACTTGCTGCAGCTAAGGCCAGATATTCTCTTACAAGTAAAATGTAAAAAAATGTAAAAAAAGAAATGTAAAAAACTGTTTAGGAAAAAATCTCAGTTTAAAACTGATGCCTCTATATGACATACTTAAACAAACGAGACCACCAGCAGGAAGATCGGCTGTTTCTGTGTAGTTATTCCTGATGCCCATCACAGAATCTGATTCAACTGATCCCAGTCTGATTATGAAAGTTATAAAAGTAAATCGGGAGTGCTGAGGATGAATTAAGGACTTTCGCAGCCTGAGGGAAGAAGCTGCTTTGTAATCTAGTGTTAGGGTACGGCACTAAAACGATGTTTACTTGGTTTCACCACCGTCTTCTATCAAAAGGGGCTGCCAGAATCAAGAAACAATGACAGTTCCTTGTACAGTAGCAGCTTTAAGTTTACAGCAGTATTAGCATCAGAATATATATAAAGTACGAAAGTCAAAAGCTTCAGTATGTTCATCACTTTTATGTCGAAGCTGGGAAAGGTAGCTAGTTTATCTGCAGTCTACCTTGTGAATTTCAACGGTTCATCTGTAATTTAACCAAAGTGGGTTGTGCAGTGAAATTTCAGTTGTAGTCCCTTTATGTTACACAAGAAAAAAAAAAGAAAGTAAAGACCTTCTTCAGGGTGGAGTGTTGAGGATGTAATGAGGCAGCTGCTCTGTAGTCTGGTGGTACGGCAGCGGACAGATGGCAGCAGGGTGGACAGACTGTGGCTGCAGAGGGCAATGTCTTTAAGTGTCCCTCGGGATCAATTAAGTTTTATCTTATTTTACAATATTAAAACGTATCTGTTAATTATATTTGGCACTATTAACCTAAATCGGTGGAGTAACTACTAACTAATGTAGTAGAAGTATAGAGTAGAATAAAATGAATATACTCAATATACCTGATTATTTTCAGTTGTGGATTTATACACATTTTGTGCCCCAGTTAGTATTAACAGCAGCAGAACAATGATTGTGGGATTGACTCTATATAAACCACAGTGCCCATTTTCATCACAGTGAAGGAACTGCAGCTCATTAATGAATTTTTAACAGAATCTGGACAACAATGGAGCTCTACTGTTCCACTCAGAGGATTAAGCAATGTCGGGGTTTTGAGTGCACAGTCAATACTTGTTTGTTTCTGGGTTTTTGTGGAATCTGTTGATAAGTAGAAAAACATCAACAATCTTATCTTGTGAATAAATGAATGGAGATTAAGTGTGCTCTTCTAATTGCTTGGTAGCAGAACATTTGAATGATATGGCCAGAATTTTAGATGCATGGTACAAATTCTCACTCTGCCGCCTAATTTTTTGGAGCTACCTTGAAATTCAGGCCATATTTGACAAATTGCACCATTAAACAAAATGGACAAAACTCCTTTTTTTGGAACAATAACCTAAACTCTGCTGATTTCTCCCAACAGAGGAAGCGCGTGGAATCCCCTCCCCGTGTCACCAGCATCCCGAGCGCCGGTACTTACGACAGGAGCATCTTCCTCCCCCAGTCCTCCTCATCGTCTTCCTCCTCCTCCTCCGTCCATCAGCACTCCTCCTCAACCCTGCCCCACCAGTCCACCTCCCACCCCCAGGTCTCCCCCCATTACTCCACCTCCTCTCTTCCACACAAGCACACCTCCCTCTCCCTCAGCCAACAGTCCTCCCCCTCCGTCCCTCGCTCCACCAGATCCCGGACC
>OMLP01001498.1:0-13403 GCA_900302685.1 Spondyliosoma cantharus
CAGTGTCAATGCCTCTCTCTCTGTCTCTCTCTCTGTGTTGATGTCTCTCTCTCTCTCTCAGTGTTGATGTCTCTCGCCCCTCTCTCTGTGTTGATGTCTCTCTCTCTCTGTGTTGATGTCTCTCTCTCTCTCTCTCTCTCTGTCTCTCTCTGTCTCTCTCTCTGTCTGTCTGTCTCTCTCTCTCTCTCTGTCTCTCTCTGTCTCTGTCTCTCTCTGTCTCTCTCTCTGTCTCTCTCTGTCTCTCTCTGTCTCTCTCTCTCTGTCTGTCTGTCTCTCTCTCTCTCTCTCTCTCTCTCTGTCTCTCTCTCTCTATCTCCTCTCTCTCTCTGTCTCTCTCTCTCTCTCGCTCTCTCTCTGAGGGGGCTTGTCTGCGTTTTTTTGTCCGAGGCGTTTCTTCTCACAGGATGTTGATGATATTGGATAAAGCCGGGTAAGATCATAAAGTCAGTTCTCTCTGATGAGAACGACCTCCTCCTCCTCCTCTTCCTCCTCTCACCACCACCACCACCACCACACAAAGGGAACCACGGAACAAGTACTTTTTCTTTTTTTTCCTCACACGCCATCGTTTTTATTTTTATTTTCTATTTTGTTTTTTGAATGTCATCAAGAAGCAGAGGGGGCTGTTTCAAAGACAAAATGGATCACTTTGCAGCGGAGTGCCTTGTTTCAATGTCCAGTCGTGCAATTGTCCACGCTCCTAAAGGGAATAGGGAGATTAAACCAGAAATCCCGTCCTCCTCCAGGAACGGAGAGGAAATCAAAGAGCCCCTGGTGAAGGACAACTCGTCTCTCTTCGTGGTGGCGCGGATCCTGGCGGATTTTAACCAGCAGCAGACTCCCAACAATGTTGCCGAGCAGGCAAAAATAAAGGACGAGAGCACGCCGAGCCTCAGAGATGATGGAAACTCTGCCACACCTACCACCATCTCCGATCCTGCGCTCAAACAAAGAGGCAAAAGATCGCGGGGTCGGACTGAGCAAGAGTCGCCTCAGAAAAAGCACAAATGCCACTATTCAGGTTGTGAAAAAGTTTATGGCAAATCATCCCACCTCAAAGCCCACCTAAGGACACACACAGGTCAGTTTGTGATTGGATGCGAGTGTTTTCTTGTTGCTGCTGTGTTGCACTTGGCTGTGCGAGAATAAAAAGGAAATTAAGACACAGATAAGAAGTGTCGGTTTCTCTTGACAAGTCAGTCCGGTGTTTGTTCAGCAGGAGATGCGTGCGTACATACGTTTTTATTATTAATGTTATTATTATCATCATCAATGTATCATCATAATCCTTCCCCAAGCAGTGCAGTGAAAGCCAGAGTCGTTGCTTTGCTTTAATGATCGCATTGTTCCTCTTAAGTTGTGTGAACTTTTTTTTTTTTTTTTTTTTTTGCGAAATGTCCTTTTAATTTCGGGTTGGGGAGGGTAGTCGAGAATAGTGCCACTCCCACTCAAAGTCTCCGAGCTTTGTCACTGCTTTTCCCTCTTGCTTTGCACCCCCCTCCTCCCCCTCATCCTCATCATCATCCTCCTCATCCTCCCCTGCATTGGACAGTGTGTGCAAAGCGAAACTGCAGTGTGCAGAACGCAGGAAAGAAAAAAAATGACAGATCCGAGTTCCCAGCTGGTCTCGTTAAATAACAAGTCAATGAGGAAAGAAGGAAGGAAGGAAGGAAGGGGAGAGGGAAATAAACGATACAAATTAAAAGGAGGTTCAGCATGTCACAGAATAAGATGCTGGCATGCACAGAAAAGTTTTTCGAGATCAGCCCCAATCACACTGTAGATCAGCAGCAGTGTGATAACGTTTGACTTTCCTCAAGGACCATACTGTGTTTGCTCTTTGCATTCCGCAGGATAGGCTACAGAGAGAGGCAGAGAGGTGGTGGTGGGGGGGAGAGAAGATGTAGATGGACTCAAATTGGGGGGTTGATAAGAGCTGTGCAGTCGCCTGTCTGCCCAAAGCCCTTTGTTGTGATGTGCCACACCCCCGCTAGACAGACCGCCAGCTGATCTGGCCAGCAACAGACTCAGCTAGCTGAGCCTCGACTCAAGAGGAGCCTCCTCCGCTCTGTGTGCTGCCGCTGCCGCTGCCGCTGCAACACACTTCACACACACATCAGCCCTGACAGCACAGAAACAAACATAAATCTCTCCGGATCGCATGAGAGAGAAACACACCACCTCGTGTGAACTTGACCCACATTTGAGTCATATAGAAAAATTCACAGAGACAAAGCATGTGAGAGAAAACAAGCAGAGTTCTCTTCTGTCTGCACAACTCGTCGCCCTTCGTTTTGTCTTGGTGTTTAAAAAAAAACTGATCCATCCTAGCAGAGAGGATAGATTCTCATCTCACTGCCTGCTAAGCTTTTTCTTTTTCTGCTGCCTTTGTCCTAAGATACACTCCCCCCCACGCCTGGCTCTGTGATTGGTGTGTGTGTCCTCATATCACCTATGCTTCAGAGGCGTTTCTCAAATGGATGCCATATGTCACACAAGCAAACACAACCATAGATAAATATAGGGTGATTTGTCCTTGTAGATTGTGGGTGCTCCTGTACTGGCATTGTATTTTAATTGTGCTTCTTGAAAATGTCATACACACCCATCCATCAGCTGCAGCCGGGTTAAGCTGACTGCAGTGTCGAGATCGTAGCCCTGATTTGGCTCCTGCATGTGCATAAAATAAGGGTCTATAACGATCCGGTATCATTAGTTAAATCACTCCCTCCTGTGTTTATTTCAGGGCAGTTTTATTCCTGTCAATCAGCCCTGCCCTTGTCTCTTTGCTTTTCTTTTTTTTGGGGGGGATACATTCTCGTGTCTGGCTCTCTGATTGGTTTGTGTCCTATAATTTCTGATAATGAGAACCGATTTCTGCTTGTTTCATTGGATGGCCGGTCACAGAACGTGAGTCATCTCTCGTCTCGGCCAAGCTTGCAGCAGCGCTCGCAGAGAGCCAGCCTTCAGCCCTCCGTGCGCTTCCCTTCAGCCCCCGACCATGTGTTTTTAGAGCGTCTTTATTGCTCCGTATTAGCCCTGCCCTTGTCTCTATGCCTATTAAGAGTTTCCTTTCGCCTGCCTTTCTGTTTAGACATGCTCCCGCGTCTGGCTTTGACGATTGGTTTGTGTCCCATAAATTCTGATAATGATGACTCTTTCTGCTTATTTGATTGGATAGTCCCAGAATGTGGGTCATCTGAGTTCAGGCGGGCTGCCTCAGCCTTGCAGTGCTTTCACAGAGCCAGACTCTGGCAGTGTGCTTCCCTCCAGCCCCGACTAGCAGAGTCAGGAGAGAATGGATTCCAGCCCAGTCAGCCGCGGCCAAACACCGCTATCTAATTGAGGGGGGAAAACACTGTTATAGACACTGAACAAAGAGCCCAGGCACAAGGCGTCCTCACTTGACTTCTGTAACGCCCAAAGCCTCATCATCCCAGCTTCTGCAATCCTGGTGTGTGATTTCTCAGAGCACAAGAGGAGCTGAAACCTGAGCCACATTTTATTTCTCATGAAATGTCTACAGCACGCGAAGAAATCAATCCCATTACTAGCTCAAAATGAACTTCACCCGGTAGTCATGTCGTGCGAGAGGCGTCAGAATATTTTATTTTAAGCCATAAAACAGTAACTACAGTCAAGCAAGTTTGCAAAAACAAATTAAATTCTGTATCTTTATACTTTCTTTTGCAAACTACTGAAGCACTGTGAAGTGTCAGGCACCCCGATTTGCATACAACTGAGCCATGGAGATCATTTCAGCTTCTTTTGTCGCGGTTTTAAGAAGTTAGTCTCCTTTGCTTCAGAACAACAGAGGTGTTTATGCAACAAGAAGTTCTCATCAGGCAGTCTTAATGGCTGGATTACCCAGACGTTACGTAGTTCCCCAAGGAAGTCGTGATCGCAGTGAATTCTGCTCAGCCTTGCAATTTTGTCCAAACGCAGCGTCATGATCGGTCAGACTTGCACAGAAGTTGCTGTGATGAGACAAAAATTCAAGGTCCTGCGGAATTCACAGAAATTGGTGAGCGAAGCATCGAAACTTCCCCCTGGAGGGACTGGTTAGAGGATGTGATCAGATCGGGCCCCCAGTACAGGCACCAGGCTTTGAAGCCTATTGACATGGTGGCCAAACTGTGTAACTACAACGTCATGTGATGCACTGGGGCCCAAAAAGACTTTTCCCATAAGCTTACAATGTGAAACAAGCGGGTAAAAGTAAACAGCGGCTACATTCCTTAGAGCAACCCCTCACAAAATAAGTTGTTTTACTGTCAAGTGGTATTGATTCAGTTTGAGAAATCTCACAATCTTTCCAAAGCATTAGCATTAGTTCAAGTTGGCTGGCTGATATAACAGAGACTACATTTCACGTTTGTTGCTAGGTTGTTACTAAGGGGTTTCATTACATATAAAACATTGAATACATGTTTTCGTAATTAGATCCTTTCGGTCCAATAACATTTGGAAAGTAGAGCCGCACGATTAAATCATTTTGCTGTTAGCTTTAAAATACATGTGACGTTCACGGATGTAGCTCGTAGCTAAATCTGTCAGCGGAATTTCTTTTTTCTTTCCCAGCAGATATCTTAAAACAGCTAGATTGAGCCAGCAGGGCAGGTTTATATATGTGGTATTTATTCAGTTTGGGAAATCCTATGATCCTTAGGAAGCATTAGTGTTAGCTCAGGTTGGCTGGCTGACTCAACAGGGACTACTTCTCTGTCGCTAGGTTGTTACTAAGGGTCGGATTACTTGCTGGAGCAGATTTGATTACATATGACTACTGACATGACTGATTTGTTTTCGAGTTATTAGTCGGACCCCATGTTTTTTCAGGGAAACACAGATGACACCAGCAAAATACTTTGTTTTTAGATTTTCAGAGCAAATACAGTATGAATACAATTTGATTATATCTATTATTTAGTTGGTTACCATTCTATAATCCCAATATTGCACTTGAGGGTGTGATTTATTGTTATTGGCGACTCTTGTGCACTCTCTCATGTAATAATACTTGTAATAAAAGTTCAGTTGCAGTGTTCAAAGCATCAACACAATATACATTTTATCAGCAGTAATTCAGGAAACAACGTGATCAAGACCTTTCTATGAAGAGTTTTCATTGGAAATTCAGCAGGAAAAACGGCCCAGAGCGAATTTCTTTGGATTATTTCAAGTGTCTGGGACCTCTTGTCTCTATAAAGGCATTAAAAAGTTCCTGGTCCCTCAAGTGGAGACGCAGGGTTTACTTTAGGTCTCTTCTCAATGCGCAGTTGTCTTCCCCGACACAGGGATGTAGCAGACATCAGAGTACGCGCTGAATTTAAATTGCTCATTATACTGCATTGAGTTTGATGGTGAGGAATCCAGCGCAGTTTAGGGGTCTAAGGTTACCAGACAGCTTTTGTCTGATGTCCCGGTGTGGGAGGTGGGCCCCCCCCTCCGACACATATATTTATCCTGCAGTATGGAAAATGCAGTGAAGGCTGTATAAAAGAAAGTGCATCTGATTCTTTCTAAGGATTTCCTTCAGCACCAGTTGGTTTCTTTTCAATCCAGCTTTTTTCAACTCTTTGTCTTACGCTGCATAACCGACTCTAACGATGAAGGCCCACTTTCCCAAGAGGTGTCTTGTGGTCCTGGAGTACATGGTGTTCTCTGTGAAGCCTCATTACTCTGCTCTGTTCATGTCATGCAGACTGCCATCTCCAAAGGAGAGATGGCCCCTGACAAACTCATTACAAGTCATGTCTTCTTCTGAAAGAACAGCCCGGGCCTCCTGTGCCCCCCACAGCTGGGCCTCACAAAAGGCCATGTTGTCATCTTGTCCATTTGAAAGCTATTGCAATCACCAGGAGGAACAGGGTCAATGTTTCTCATAGACAAAGAGCCTAATGACATATTTTACAGTTGGTTTAATGTTTTGTCTGGATTTCTTTTGTGTTCGACTGGGGGTACCTCTAATACTGCAAGATGACTGTAAATCCCTGTCCTAAAAATTAAGTGGCACCACCTGGCAGCACAGTTCCACTGCCATATAGACCCAGTTATTCATGCATGCTTTCTATTTTCAGCCGAATAACTGTGGTTAATGACAGTTTTTTAAACATGAAATTATCCCAAATTCCACATGGAAAAAAGAAGCAGGAGTCTCTGATTATATATGCTGCATCCCTGCCAGTGGTTTTATATTTGGCTGCACTGCTACACAGAGTGCACAGTGTTCCTGTGTGGCTGGTGATGAGGTAGCAGGGTGGAGATGGGGTTTTCCTGCTCTTGCTAAGACTGACCTTGGCACCGCATTGGGTAAAAACTCCACTGGGGCACAAGAGGTCAGTCTGTCTACCTGCCCCATGGCAGGATTTCCAGCATCCCACCCAGTTGAGCCATATTTCTCCCGATGGCTAATAAAACGATGACTCTTCAGTCAGGAGACGCTCAGCAGTTTTCCGTTTGTTCCCATTCTGGTGACATTACAGATGTTGTGTTTTTAGCCATGCCAGCACTGTGTATGTCAGACTGGAATATCTCAACAACTTTGTGATGGATTACCACGGAATTTTGTACAGACATTCATGACTCCCAGATGGTGAATCCTAATGAGTCTGTCGGTCAATATGAGGGTGAGGGTTTTGAGTGAGATGTGCCACAGAGTTTGGTACAGAAATTCAGTACATGCTCCTTTCTGGATGAACTGGAATACTTTATGTGATCCTCTTTTCATCTAGTGCCAGCAGTAGGTCAACAATACCTCTAAAACTAAAGAAATTCACATCAGCCTCAAGTAGGAGTGTGATGGAACGCAGCCGCCTGTACCTCCTGGTTCGGCACACATGTGAACTGCATAATTAATGCCAAAATGTAGCCCTCACAATGTAAATACTACCACAGATATGTTTAAAATAATAATTACTAAAATCCCGATGCAGAGTTGCAGTGAAAACATGTACATGATAGAAGCGTTCTGTGATTTAGAAGACATTCTTTTTGCTCATCTGAAAAAACTGATCGGATGTGTATCACAATTCACACTGTGAATTTTGTGATCCGTGCATCCCTAGCTATAACCATACTATGTAATTAGTGGTAATTAGAAATGTAAGCATACTAACCTGCTAAACATCTGCATGTCAATATTATCACTGGGCGGTAAGGCCTTAAAATATCTATATAGCTATATCGTGATACACCATAAATGTCATCAAAAGCACTTCATTATTGCTGTGATTTAGCATCAAATCACATTATTTTGACCAGAAACCTCAATGGTAATATTTGTACTTTCACAAAGCATTAGCACAATCAGATTTTTGATAAATAATCAGCAGTAAGACAATACCCATGCCATATTGCGATATAACGGCATCCAAAAGATAGCATATAGCCAGATAGTATATAGCCTTATATCACGATAATGATATATAGCGTATATATTGTCCCGCCCTAATTGTGATTGTTAGCATGCCGACATTAGTATATAGCTGAAAGCACCAATGTGCCTAACTACAGCCTCACAGAGCTGTTAGCATGGCTGCAGATTTACGAATGCACAAACTCTTGTGTTGTCTTCTGACAGACTTTTTTTCCTAAAAGCAGCTCTCGTGAATGAAATCTGGTTGGCTCATGAAGGCCACGTTTACAATGCAGTTGAATGGAAACAAGGTATTAGTTAAATCTACTTGATCCACGGGATGTAAATAAAACCAAAGTGGAGCCGCCATCTTGCCTGCTCTAATCCTCTGCCGCCCAATGAGAGATATCTCTGAGGCGTGTGCTGGTGCACATGCTGCCCATATGCTCTCCTAAATGTAAAGCTGAGGGTTCCTTGCTCATGCTGGAATATAAACCTGATTTAACTGTCATTAAGCAGCCAAGCATGCATGGTGGACACTGAAGGCCCCTGTCAACCAGTTCCACGTCGCTTTCAGTGGCCCACGGGGCTCATGTATTCTTTAGTTAGCTCTGGAGTACTTCTATAAAAGCTGCTCTGTGTATTCTCCCAGCAGTCCCTCCCACCCATATCCAGCTTGCAAAGCAAAATAGGTGCTTGAGCGTGTTGTGTTGCAAGGCCGAGCCGGGCCACGGCTTGCGGCGTGGTGTTGATTACCGGCGGCAGGAAGAGAGGGATTCAGACCTGTGGAACACTGTGAAAAACCGCATCTTGCATGCAAGGGAGGGATCTGCAGTACAAAGCCGAGGAATATACAGTGCGGCAGGGTGGGGGTGGGGTTAGACACTAGGATATTCACTGTCAATGCCCTCCATTGATGTAGGTCATATATTCAGCTGCATCTGCAGCTAATCTGATTAACGTTTGAAGGGCTTTGACCTATGCAGCGAAGTACACCCCTGTCAGCCCGGCACTCACAGGGTCCTATCTAAAGAGTTAGACTCTGACTGTGTCCACTGTGTTGTTTTTTCAAGTTCAGCTTGAAGAAGGGAGGGAGGGCTGAAGATTACTGTGGAGCTAATGTCAGAGGGAGTGTTGTGTCTCTAGCTGGCTGTTTATGTTCCCTACGGTATGTAAGGTGTGTCCCCTTTCTCAGCCTGATAAATCAGACTGTGGCAGACCACGCCACAGGGGGGTGTGGTCCTCGGCACGAGATGAGGAGTGTTTTTGTGGCGTCTTGGGGGAAGGAAGGCATAATCATTTCTCTGTGAGACATGAAAATATTTCTCTCCGGCTTGCCCTCGGAGTATCAGGTATAACATTGGACAGCTGGCACTATCTCCAGCCTGTATCTGCTCTTATCGCGGGGCCTCTCAGGAGCTAGCAGGGCTATGGCTCTTTGTTCAGCGCTGGGTAGTGAGGCACGTCAGTCTCATATGAGCTATAGCGTCAGACTCCATCAGTGGAATGAGCTGGCATTGTACTGCGTGAGTGAGAGTCACGGATGATGGGGCATCCCTGCTCCCACCTGCTTCTCTAAACTGTAAACACCCACTAAAGGCTGCAGCTGCTCGAACGTCCTTAGTTAACCAGAGTTTAAGATAAGGAGGCTGCCTGCAACACACCAAGGCTGCAGGTTGTTTTAGCATGCACTCAAGGCTGAAAGAGAGTGCCCACTCTAACTAATTGAGGCAAATGTGATGAGCTGGTCGATGCAGGCGAGCCATCCCGGCCTTTTTCCCTTAAAGAGTTAAGGGGATGGAGTAATGTATGGCTGAGTGTGTGCTGGAATCAGACGGGTCACACTCGACCCCGCTTAACGTCTCCAGGTGAATGTCAATCGCCCTGTGCAGCGCAGACTTGAGGAGAGTGAGTTACGGTTAGTACGCATAGGCTGTCTGATTGAAATGCATTACAGGAGTGCCTCTCCTGCTGGGAGCGAGGCTGCTGCTATTGTTCACAACCCGACAGCTATAGGCCCACAAGGGGAGGTAGGCTATTCAACGGCGAAGCAAGGTTTCCTCTCAATAAAGACAAAAGATGATAATAGATCAAATGCTGCATGTTTTTCTTAGCTTCCTCCTGACAGGCTCGAGCTTGTCCTCATCACGGGCACCTGACCCACCCGAGGGTCCTTTTTCATCGCTCCTGCAGAGTTTCGTGCGTGCGACAAACTCTGAACCGAGCCTCTCAGAAAAACATGTTTTGACTGAGCGATTTTCTCTGTTAATTTTTCATACACAAATAGCCACGTACCAGTTTTTCTGATCTCAGATGTGTTTCAAATCAAGCAGTGCCTTTTTTTTCCCTTCCTACAGACCGCAGAGCCTTCTAAGCCTTTGTTGTTATTTTTGCTCGAGTGAAGCCTGCGTATGCTGCCGTGTGAACACGAAACGATGAGCCACAAATGCCTTAATGTATATGCATTGTTCTTGCACACACATGTTAGTGTTTATATCTTCTTGGCATGTGATGGTGCGTGTCGTAGGAGCGGCTGGTTAGGTTAACCCTGTCTGCTCCGGCGGTTTCATGCTTATGAAGTACTCCGTGCAGTCAGTCATTTTGGTATTACCTAAAATCCCGTGAATGGTTGTCTGTTGGCAGAGTAGCCGGCTCCTGGTTGGTTATGGGTCAGAGTCTGTTGTAAACACGCAACCAAATTACAGGATTGCACTGAGCCCTACCACTGGAGTTAGTGGTACCCCTCTCATTTCATGTTGCCAAGATGACTGTGCCACTGAGCCAGCGCTGAAGTGAGGTAGCTCCAGCTCTAATGAGCTGTGACCTGCAGTCTGACTCCGACTTTACTTTCCCTTCTCAAGCTTTGTCCACGCAGGTTTTTAGTGTGCACCTTGTTTTTGTTCTGAGCTCTGTAAAAGATATTTCCTGTTCAGGTTCTCACCGCACAGGCAGAGCAAAGGTAACTTCAAGGTGATCTCTGATGTATCCACAGAAACTGTGTTTTTTCCCCTCCTCACCTTGCAGAGCTATTTACTCTAGCTCTCTTTTGGCAGGTTCACATGGACATTTTCAGCTGTACACTGTGTGAATTTGGCCCATGCCTGAGGACACACCAGGAATGTTATCTGCTCTTGTTTGAAATGCTGGTACCTGCTGTTGGAGCAGGTGACCGAGTTGAGTTCCTGCGCCGCTGCTGCTCACGTCAAAAAAGAGATTTGATCTCCCCTTTTGCGAGCAGCATCTCTTACACCAGGGAGACGGACTCGGATTCCATTCCTCTTAACCATTTCTGCTGCTCGAGCTTCTTAGATATGAATGAGAGAAGGGGGGGAGCAGAGATGAGCTGTTTATTTACTGACCCAGTGGCCTCAGAGAGAACAGTTATATAACAAGAGTACCTGTGACATAATCACATCTCCTTGGAGGGGGGACACTAGTGCTTAGTAGAGGTACAGTTTGTGTGTGCATGATGTAACTCACTTAACGGGTAACTGGGTCACTGTGTTCGTGAGGGAAAAGCTTCCCTCATTACGAGCCCCCCCCGCTCTCACCCTCTGCAACCGACACATTCTGAGAAAGACAAACCACTCCCTGGATGCGGACACTGCCAGGGATGGGATAACCAATCGTCAGAGGCCGGCGTCACGATCGCTACGGCGCCCTGCTGTGACAGCACTGGAGCTAGATGGGAACACGAGCCAGGGTAAGGGGAGTAGCTTGCAGCTTTCTTCTTGCGAGAGATGCTGAGTAATATCTGCAGTCTATTGAAATATCTCAGGGAGAGTGACATCCTCCCGCCACACAGGCGATCATCATTTCCTCTTAGGATGAAGGAGTTTGTTCCCCTAAAACCCCCTGATTGTTTCCAGAGAGATTTCTCGTGCCCTCATGGAAATCCTCGTGTTACAAAACAAGCGCACAGTGAAATGGGGCATTGCATTTGTTTTCTTCATGCAAGTGAATCTTTTCAGGCTGACATTAAAGCGTGCATTTTTTTTTCATACCAGTGACCTAAATGCCAACTGCAGTGCAGCGCGAGGTGAAAATGGCCGGCGTGGCTGTTTATCCCGCATTTTCTCAGAAGTCACGGAGCTCTAAATAATTTGACGCATCTCGATGAGTTGAGTCGGATACCTGATGCTTCCACTATGACTGCATTACTGTATCAGGGCAGTTCGACTGGATATCTCAGCCTGGCTCTCTGGTGTCTGGTTAAATATTAATGATGTTGGATCCGTTACGCTGGTTATTGAGCCTTAAGCAGCCCGCAGAGCTTAGCTCCACTTTTTAGCCAATAACTCCGTTTGCAGTGCCAGGTGGCAACACGGGCTGCTTCTCTTGCTAATAAGGTATGAAATCAGACTATCACGAGTCTCTTCAATGAGATTAGTGCCTTAAAAAGTTAAACCGCCTCCTTTTCTCTGGGGTGTAATCCAGGATGTGTAACGGGGTCAAACATCCGTGGCCTCCTCCTTTCTATGAATTTCCACTCTAACTCCGTGCAGGGCAGACGGCTTGTTTCTCTCTGTGTGTGAACTCCTGCAGAGAACAGTGTAGATGTATTGTCTGTGTGCACATGCAAATCTCTATATGTCAGTTACAGAGTTTACATACACTGAGCCCTGCAGTGGCCCGCAGGAGCTGTTGTGGGCAGGGCTGACTGATTTTTGTCTGGAGCTGAGGTGAGGCGTCAGAGGCAGGAACACAGACCGGGCTGTCTAGACTTGCTCTGTCTGTCTGCATGTTTTGTAACCATGCAGTATAGGGGGTGGGGAGGGATCGAGACTAGTCGTGCACAGAGTTCTTGTTTTTTGAGACTCACTGGCATCAGGTAGCATAGGAGTGTTTGATGCTGAACAGCACTGTTTCCACTGTGGCCCTGAGGGAAGCCACAGAACAAAGGAAAGCATTTGGCAGGCCCGTTCTTATGTGCTCATTTGTCATGCCACCTATAAACATTCACGCATCTCCCCATCTAGTCCTTTTCATACCTCAAATCCCTGGCATGGGCTTGCGCACGATGAATGATTACTTCTTATTCTCAGGAAAGAACCATAACATTAAAGGAATGCGTTCCTGCCCTTCGCTATAGTACTGCAATGTCACGCTGGTAAATTTAGATGCTGGATGTGGCTATTGTCAGGCAGAAACTCACTGAAATGGAACTAAACGTAGTACAGTATTAGACATGTTGGGCAGTAGATGCAGAGCGCTGCATTCAGGCTCCATGCACACTGTTTCCACATCAGAATGGAAGGAAACCACAAGATATATAGTACCATCTGGCTTTGACTAGATTTGTGTCAAAGCCCACTTTTTTATTGCCTGATGGAGGGGGGAAGGGTGTAATTTCCCATGTGCCGAGTCACAGATAGTTGCATGTTGGAAAATGGGCTGGGTAACCATTGTGAGCCTGATTAGCATCTGGAGCTTAGATAATTAAACTGTGTCTGCTCCTCCAGCACAGCGCCAATTTTTAGGTGATTTACCCCCAATTCCCTTGGCCCACGACAGCCTTTTTCTGTCCCCATTTTTGAATATTTTGAAGACGGTTTCTTTAGCAACCTAAGAGACCCAGAGATAACCTTGAAATCATTACTCCCCGATGACTCAGAGGTTACTATGTACAAAAAAAACAGCACAGTCTTGTTCTGCAGGCCGGGTCTTCTGGATGAAAAAATCCAGTTTGTTAGCTGTGCGTGGCAGCTTTTATGACTTGTTAACCTGTAACCATCCCACAATGAGTCACATCTCTCACTTTGATGAGCCACCGGGTGCTCAGCGGGCACCAAATTTCCCATCAGAGTGTTTTTATTTGCTATACATGATTAGAAACAGCCCTATAACCCAGAGCAGATTCAACACGAGACAACAAGATTATAATTTAACATTTTTTTAGTTGCATTTTGATTGTGTTGTTCCAACTTTTCAGGTGCCACTGACTCCAATTCATTTCATAGGTGTAAGGCTGGGCTATATGGCCTTAAATTAATTATTGCAATATTTATATTTGACTATATATATATATATATATTATTGTAAGGGG
>OMLP01001503.1:16269-42053 GCA_900302685.1 Spondyliosoma cantharus
GGGGGCGGGCGGCGGCAGGGAAGGGGTCAAGAATCAGAATGCGAGAGGACATTAGCAGTCAGCAGATTGATACAGGACCATTGATTCCCGGCTTCTTTTTTCCTTCCTCCTGGACATGATCTGCATTGCAAATGGCAGTTCTGTCGCATTGGCCTTTTTTCTAGAGTCAGAAAAGATTGAGGGGGAGGTGGGGTTGAGCGGGGGGAGATTGGGGGTTCCCACAACACACAGGCCTTCTAGACTCCATAACCTCACACCCCTCCCTGAAAAAAAAAAAAAACCCTCCGCTGCACTCCTCCTCCCGAGTCCTAGCCCTTGTCCCAGGATCCCACCACAGCTGCCTCTCCAGTCTCCCAGGACTTCTCTTCACTACTGAGGAAAGCACAACAGGCTCATTGTTCTGCAGAGAGGAGGCTTGGACAACTCTGCTGCTCCTAGGTGTATTGTCTCCCCTAACAAGCCCCATAAGGTCTAAAAGGGGAGTGCTCGAACAGAGTGCGGAAAGTTAGCCCTCTGCTTCTAAAAAGCCAAGTAATGAGGCTGCTCCTTTTGGCCTTGGTAACACACCACGCGATTGGCTGTTGTCTCCTATGTTATATTATGATTTGGCAAATAAATCAGCAAATCTTACAGCTCTCTGTCAGCGATGGGGTCTGACTTCATGCGCTGTTAATTCATCATTAAATATTAGTGGTTAGCGTGATTTTGCAAGCCACACTCCTCTGCTTTGAATGGAGTCATGTGGAGGCCTGGCTGTGGTAGGATTGATAACAGAACACCAGCAGACCTGGGACCAGCTGACCACCTGCCTCTTAATGACAAGTGCATGAACGCATAAAATAACAAATAAAAATAGTGCCATTTAAAAATAAAATGTTTTTTTTTTACAGATGTAGCAGAGTAAAAGTAAAGTGAGAGTGAATTATGTTGCATTAAAACCTTTTCAAAAAGTAAAATGTATCCATGTTATCTCCGACTGTCGACCCTGTGATGCTACCCATGCCCTGCTGCAAGGTGGTCAGTCAGTGTCCCCATGTGCCTACAACCAATTTGACACGGGCTCATTTGTTGTGGTTTTAAAAATATCCTGAGTGCCTGGAATCTAGCAGAATTTTAAGGTGTAACTACTTTTATAATCCACGGGGTTCTTGCCTTTGTCAGAAAACTACTGGGAGTTTGTATCAGCAGACATTATGGGGAAAAAGTTTCATGCAAATAGCCCGGCGTCATTACAATAATACTCTTGCTCTGTTTATCTTCCTGCAATGCTTTTTTGGAAGGACACGACTAAGTGGCAGGTTAATCAAGTTTAGAGGGAAAAAAACATACAAAGAAGAGTTTGACAGAGTGATCTGGACACAGAAATGTAAGACGAAAATAAATAAATTCAGAAAAGTGCCCACCGTGGGCACTGCAAGTGTTCCAGCTAATAATGTTCCATCACCTCACAGAGACAGTGGAAGTGATATGCAAATGGTTCTTCACACACACTGAGCGTGTCCTCCAATTATAGGCTCTCATGTTGCTACTGGCCACCTCTGTGCAATTAGCCCCCTCCGTATCCGACTGTTGAGCCATGTTAGCGTGGTCTGGAGGCAAGTTAGCATTGCAAATGAAATGAGAAGCAGCGTTTCCAGGGGTGTCATTATAAATTAGTGTTGCATGATGGGCACAAATTACCATCCCTGCTCAAACTCGCATCTCCAATAAGTGCTGGCTTATTCCCCAGGAAATGCCATTTATCCCAGTGCAAATGTGCAGTGAATCTGCTCTCAACAGGGACAGACCTCTGCATGACAAGTAAGTCTCTTAGAGTTACTGAGAGAGAGACAAAATGTGGGGAGTTTTGTTCCCAAAACAGTCATTTATGCAGCTATGATTGATCACCTCTGGTTGTCTTTATAAAGTGATACATTTTAAAATCCTCCCTCTCAGCCTGGACACTGTATAATATCTCCATCTGGGCTCCCAGCTGTGTAATGCGAGCTGTCAGCGATGGGTTTTACCCCGCGGATGACTTGCACACTGCAGTGTGTTTCCAATAACTGGCTGAGTTCACAGTATCCAGACGTCAGTCACTATCTCGCTCATATCTCGCCTCAGTGCCCCCGTACGTCTGTGAGTGTGTGCAAAACGAACCCACAGTTTGGTCCCCGCCAATGCCATGGATCTTCGAGAAGCCATTTTCATTTTTCAGCATTATGTTTATAGTATAATAATTTTTGAAGTAATTTTTTTATTTGTGTCTCTATCTGTTCAACCAATTAAATCATCTGTATACATATCTGTACTCTGAATGGGCGGGCATCATAAACAGGAAGTGCGTGGTGGCCAAACCATAAGTGGGCGGGACTACCTGCATGAGCCTAGAATTGGTATGGGTTGATCGGAAGTTGCTAAATGTATTATTTACAAGAAAACTATTTACAGAACAGACTCAGAATTAAGTTTCAGATATCAAGTTTTAAGACTTCAGTCAGCTGCCCATAGAGGGTTTTCCTACATGAGTATGAATATTGGCATGTTTTACACAGATGATGCTCATAAAAAGTACATTACCAAAACTCTAAACTCATGCACAGTCAACACTATAAATGACTATTTTTTCTAGAAATTTGTGTGGACGTAGATGGGAAAAATACATAGGGAACTGTTCCAATTTGATTTTAAATACAGGTCGTTTTGCTCCCAAGGCACCTGAGCTAATGAGATCTGTTTGATCACAGTATAGATTTAAATACAAGTCATGTAAGTTCACACCACTAAAAATATTAATCTTGAAGGCTGTGTGGGGTGGAGTAGCTAAAGAGGATAACAACTGTTTCAGATTTATGTCAAACTTTTCTGGATTAAACTCCTCTTTCCTTAAAAGGCAGTTTAAAGTTTTCAAAGTTTTCAGTCGTCACCTGCTCTACAATTCAATTTTTCCTTGTGCAGCGCAATGGTTTAATCTATTCTAATTCATGTGCTGAGTAAACCGTACGGTTTTCAATACGCCTCCGAGTCTTTATCTGCCTTCCTCTGTTTTACCAATGCCTCATGGCTTTGTCATTGTGGACCGTGGCTTAGCATTTAGCCAGTCTCTGGCTGTGAGACACTGCTCCACAGTCTCCGGTGTTTGCCATCCTAATCAGCCGCATTGTCTTGGAGACGACCCAGCTCTAACCTCGGGTCCGCCGACTTCAAGGCCGCTGGAATGGATAGCGAGGCTGTGTTTGCGGCAAACACTGATCTAAATTCATTAACCCTCCCACAAACACTTTCCCAAGGTTTGTTTCCTGGACCGGGCGCAGCATCTGAAGGAGCGCTATGCAAGTGGTCTCGGAGCAGTTCATGGAAATGTTTGTGGTTGTGTGTAATTGGAGCAGTGCCGGAGAAGGACAGCAGGAAAAATCAATAGCTCAAAGATGTACAACTGAGGGGTGCTTGAAGGCTCACCTTGACTGAGTAAGGGTTTGGAAAACCTGTCATGGACCCAAGGTGAAAACTTTACCCTTCATGCGTTGCTCTTACCATTTCTGTTTGGTTCCAAGCAGCTCTACATCAGCTAGGTGTCTACAGCAAACAAACCTGGCAACATTTGCTGAAATAGAAGTGAAATTATTTTTTTTTTTTTATGAAACCAGTAGCCTGTATATCCTTCCTTATTTTTTATATACACATAGGATGTTTAACTACAAAAAATTTTGCCGTGAAAGTGACCCTATTTCATCCACAGGTGTGACATTTTGGTTCTGACTAATATTGTACTGGTCATTCTACTGGTGCAATGCGCTAACTGTTACCAGTACTATCACTTCAGTTCCAAAAATACCAGCGCTAACTTGAGCAAGTTTGGCTAATGGCTAACTAACTGGCAATAACAACTTTTTTGCTTTAGTTTACAATTCTGGAGTAAATTCCCTATAAACCTCAGTCTGCCACGGTATTGATATTCCTCCAAAAATAAAGGTCGCATTTGCTCACAAAGGAAGTGAGTCTGCTAATACGCAACCAAAACAACGAGAGGTTACTAATGCTGTTCTTGCAACATCAGTGCCAACAGTAATACCATGGGGAAACGCTCGGAGGGGATTTGAAAAGATTTGAAAAGTTGTCCGTAGAAAGGGTCCTCTCAAATGTTGTCAAAGGACAGACAGCTCAAACATTTCATGACCAACCCTACATGGGCTTGTTGAAAAGGGGGGAAAACCATCTTGTATCATCGTTTGTACAATATACAGCACTGTGACGCATTCCAGTCAAATGTCATTCAACTGCCGCCAAGGGAAATGCCCACCCCAAGGCCTGTAGCTTATGTCATTTCCACAAATAGTAGGAATGTCCGGATCTGATTAGGAATGTGTTTTTGGCCCAGATTCTAATCTTAATCCTTTTATTGGGTAACTGCCGATACAACTTCAATGTCTTCCTGTTATCAAGTAACTTGTGGTATTAACATTACAGTTGTGTAAGCGTTCCTGTCCATTTTGCAGTTAGCAATCCCCTCCCTCCTTCTCTACGTCACAACTTGCATGAACTGCCTCTTCAGGTGTTTTTTTTTCCTTTGCGTTGGACATTTGGTAGTAAAAACCGTCACCGGGTTCGTTTGAATTGGTTGCTTCCCTTTTCCGGTAAACAGGGGGGTCATGCGTACAGAGCGCTGTAGTAATGAGTCCTAAAACCTGGAAATCAGTTAGCATTTTTGCACTTCAGGATCATTTACCGCAAAGTCAATGTTTTTTCTTTTTTTTTTTCTGTTCTCTATGAGTGTTTGCAGTTGAAATATAGAGCTATTTAACACGTGTTATAATGTAATGAATGATGAATATAACGCTTACAGCAGCTTTAATTAATCACAGTTGATATGACGGGATGACAGTAGCTCAGGAGGTAGAGCGGTCGTCCGCTCATCATAAGGACAGTGATTCGATCCATAGCTTCTCCCATTTACATGTTAATGTGTCCTTGGGCAAGTTACTGAACTGCAAAGTGCTATTACTGTGCGTGAACGGGTAAACATAGAAATATCATGTGAAGAACTGATTCACTGAAATATATCTGGATCGGCCCCAACGGGATTGGCATTGGGACATCCTGAAAAAGTATAAGTATATAAATACTGTGAACATTTTTGGATAAGTGTTCAAACAGATCATTGTAGTTTATTTTTCCTTACACAAGGTGGAGAAAATCAAATTGAGATGCAAAGTTTTAACAGTTAATAGTACAACAAGAGAGTTCCAAACTGCTTTTGGTGTAGAACACTTTGATTCTCCCGTGTGTCCTCAAAGTTGACTATGCAAATCACATGACTCATACATTTTCCCCTTATGAAGCAGTTGCATAATGTGCTGAGTCAAAACTCTGTGCCGTGCATGAGAAACCCGAGATTAAAAGGGCGCATCTGAGATGGATCCTGAATCTTTGAGCACGACTGAGCGGACCTGTGGCTCGGGATGACTGTGTTCAAATACTTTAAGAACCGAATATGTGTGCGGTAGACTGACAATGTGGGAGGAGGGGAGGTGGAGTGAGATACAGATATGCTGATGGGAGCAGACAAACCGAGGAGAATGAGCCATGAGGGTGGCGACATGCGTGGATGACACGGCTGCGGGAAAGAGAAAAGGCGAGATGGAGAGAGACATAGTGAGTAGTGGCATGCGTGGCGTCTAAGCCCGGAGTCACATTATGCCAGCTCACTGGGGCACCACTTGCTCCTCAGCTGCCAATAAAAAGGCATCATCTCCCAGTCCCCTGGGAATGATATCTGGGGGAGCCGGAGCAGCGCCGCTCTCCCTTTAAGGCCTGTCAGAGGCTTTGACGGCAGCCGTAAATTTAATCCTCGGACCTGCTGGGATGCAGAAGAGCCGAGCAGCGGGAAAGCCTTTCCTACTTCAAGGACCTCGGCTGGCTCCGGGATAGCCTGCCAAAAAAGCATTAAACCTGATGACAAATTCATTTTGCGCAGCTCCACCCCCCAATCCACCTCAGAAATGGGGGTAAATGATACCTCTGCAAACAAATTTTGGATATAATTATGCAGACGTTTCAAGAAGGGGGAGAGTCTGAGGTATTTTATTTAACTCCAGACACAACTGGAGAAAACATCTCAGTGTGCTTTGCCCTTTTTCTCTTCTTTCTCATTAGATAAACAGTAAATATATTCTTCTATTTCTGACTTCTACTATTTTGCCAGAGGGGATGGTAGTTTTTTTAAATTTTTTATTTGCCGTGTCACCAAGGCACCGCTTGTGTGAGTGTGTGTGGCCCGTGGCGCTGTGGGAGTCCGTCTAGCTGGAGAGGCATTTTGATATGAGTTGATTATGTGGAGAGACAGTCGCTGAGATGGCACAGAGGCAGAGGAAACCGATTTTTACAGCCAGGCGAAGAGCGGATTGCAATGGCAGCAGCAGGATGGCCGGAGGCCTGTGGGGAGAGTGGTTTATTAATATGTTTGTATCCGAGTTTCCCCCTCCTCTTAATGTCGGGGCCATGCTAATCGCTTGGTGCTCTGACATCTGGAAGCCTCCCAGTGGAGGGCAAAATCGCACAAGCTTTCTACGCCAAGATTTCCAGAATATTTGAAGTGGTCACACCTACTCTATAGAGATGAAAACCCTTAAAACGGAGGAGGGCGGATTTCTCCCTCCTGCCATAACATGGTGAGCTTGTCAGAAGTGTGTCATGCCGTCTTTGGTCAAAGAGAAAAACGCCAGGCCTCTGCCAGATCAGTCCCTCTGATTTTTATCTCCCCTGAAGTTAATGAATTTAACATAGGGTTTAATACAGGCCTTTTTTTTTTTTTGTTCCTTCTCCCACCGACTTGCTCAACATCACCTGTGAGATCCTTAAATAACAACTCATTTCTGTACAGTTTTTGTGTTGACAGAGCAGCGGCATTAGAATGTAATCTGAATAATATATGTATTTTCTGTTGCATTCTTTATAAGATTTCGGCACTCGGTCCTTCCTTCTGCACTTTCAATCACTGGGCCCCAGGGGGTTGTGGATACCTGCTCTTTGAAGCAGTCAGAAAGAAGAAGGGGAGAGCGCAGAGGAGAGTCAGGATGTGGGGAAAAAAAAAATGTGCCTCTAAATACAAAGTATCCCACAGAAAACAGGCGACCAAGATTTTTACAAAAAGCCACGCGCTAAGGTGTATTACATACATTAATAAACGCTTTTGACATAAATTAAAGAGGCATGTGTAACAAGTCTGACACGGCGTTAGTTACACAACTTCCTACAGTTAGCAGGTAATCCTACATTTGAACAAGATCGCTCCTTATGGAAACAATGGAATGTCTTACATAAGGAGGAGGAATGTGCTCAGAAGTGATATTCCTGAGTACTGGAGCCTGCCTTCCTCTTGTTAGGATCAGGAAGCTTCAGAACAGGAGATAAGCAGTCGCCTCCATCCAGCTCACATTTCACCAGTGGGAAAGAAACATTTTTCCTACGGCTGCCGATAATGCATTCTATGGACGGTTTGTAAGGGCTTGTCGGACTGTGTTCTCATAACTGAGTCAAAATGCGCTCATGAAATGACTTTATTTCTATTTGTGCTAATGATTTTAAAGAATCTTACAAAGTACCTTTCAAAAATTGTCTCATATTTGAGAAGTGTTTGTGGGAAACACACTCATTGACTGTCTTACAGGTGGCCTGTGGAGTTTTTTTTGTGAACAAACAAATCTGTCAGGTCTTAATAATGATCACAAAGTCTATTTTTTGTTAACATGTTCAATCCTGCATTGCATGCTTGTTAATTTTCAGTCATTTTTATTCTGGCCTTTTGCTGTTGCATTGTTTGGCATCTTTGCATGTTGGCAGGCAAAACCAAGAGTCACCACAATACAAACTAAACCCATATGTATATATGAAAATATGCTCCTCGGGTAGATTCTGAACCCTGATTCCGGTTTTTATTTTAAGCTAAGCTAAGTAGCTAAATATCCATATTTAACAACCAGAGATTTAAGGTGAGACGACCAATAAAAAAGCAGAAAATGATGGTTTCATTACAGGCTTTATTGTCTTGCTAAGTGACTTGTAGAAGCACATGGTGTGCCCTCCCATTACATACTCCTCTACCTCCCAACTTTTTGCATATAAATAAAACAGTGACTGGCCAATAAAAGGTGCATCCACTGTTAAGTTATGCCTCATTGTCGATGGTACACAGTGCCTTGCTTGAGGGCCCTTAGGCAGAGATGATGGCCGCTGTAGATGTCACACAACACTGGGTGAAGAGTCATGTGATTGTTGAGGTTTTCGCTTCCTGAGGAGATTCCACACAGACGCATCACTCTGCATGACATAGCTGCAGGAAGGCTGACGGCATCGCATCAACCCACAGTTGGCTGAGCTGTATTTTATTCTATTGTCATGCTACACACAACCTGTGATTTATTTGTAAATATTGCAAGCATCCCAGATGGTTTCCTATAGTGTCCCATAGTAGTGTCTGTAAGCTTTGTTGATCCATCAGTTGTTGGATCTCGATGATCTCACTCATCACTCTTTTAATATCCAAAGTACAAAGGAAATATGGACACTTCATTAGTCATTTCATCATTTTCTATGGTGTATGGATTCAAAATATAATTTTTTTTCCTAATGGACATGCCTGGAGAATCAGATGCCTGTCTGAAGTTTCCTCTGGCTACAGGGCTGTGGATCCAAACAGGCTACCACTACATGCATGTTTGTGCATGCACAATGCACACATATGCTCCAATGCTGCTCTCTGCATTTGGTGTGTAGCCCAACACCGTACAGAGTACAGAGGCAGCGTCTCAAGTGGAGGAATGTTGCAAAGTAAACTGTGGACAGAAAAAAGAAGAAAGAAGTTTCAGCACTGATGATGGACGCAGCAAGCTAAATTCTTCACAACGTGTCCCTTTCATGCCTTAATAAGGAAGTTAACTTACCTGCAAACCACCTCACCTGCGGACTACTCATCAAAATCTGTATTTGTTGTATTCTTTGACTACATACACATGCATCTAATGGTAGTTTGCTGAATTTCTTCTTCTCCGAGAATCACTTGTTTCAAATAGTCAGGTCTTTCTCCTGTACCTCCTTCAGCAGACGGCAGAAAGTTAGCACATCCCGTGGGAAGCAGAGCAATTTCAGAGTTAACAATCTGTACATGCCGAGACAAAGCCTGCGTGTAATCTTAATACATGACATCGACTTCATCTCGCACATGTGATGCAGTGGATAGAGATATATGCTTAAATCCACTCAGGATTTTGCACTTTAGGTATGAGCATCTTCCTCCGTGCTTACTGATTACATTCAACCAGAAAGTGTTCAGTCGATTATCCGCCCTCTGATCTAGCGTGCCATGGCAGAAGAGAGCTCAGGCCCCTGTGAGTTTCAGATGCAGAGAGAGTATCTTACCTGAATCTGGCTGAAGGCTGTGAACAGAGGCAGTTTTTCTGGGGTACCGACGGATGGCCTACCCTCAGTAATTTAAATTAGAGAGGAGATTGTTATAGAGGGTTAGAAATTCATATTCACATAGTTTAAACTGTTTAGATGTTTAGGTCCCAGTCCAGAAGTTTGAGCTTAATACTGTATTCTTTACCTCTATGCCCGGAATAATTCTTGCTGGTAACGTTTGTATGTCAGCCGTCATTTCCAGGTAAAGTTTTAGATTTTTTGGAAATTTTTTATTTTTTTTCTGCCCCTGAAAAGTCAATAGCAATTGATCAGAACATACCTGGGCTTCCCTGCGCTGCCGCCATACTTCAAACAGCAGAGCCCCAGTTCGAAAAAGCTAAGGTGTTACTCTTTATTCCCCCTGCATCAAACACATCCTCGATCAAACGTCAAACTCTTCAAACAAGGTGTCATCTGCAGCTGTCCGGTCGGGTTTGATGTGAGGAGGTGTAATGATACAAAGGGGCTGCTGAAGCTATACAAGACTGAACCTGCTTGCCTGCCACCTTCTCTGATATCTCCGAACAATATCTGTTGGAAAAACAAATACAAACTGACAGTGTACACTGCCCTGCGCCGTCTGTTCGTTCATGACTAATTTCTATGTCTAACCCGAAGCTACAACTCACTACCTGCCGGTGCCAGTTAGGAATCAATACTTCAGACTGTTGTTTTAGCATTCACAGATGTAGACACACTTGCTACTTGGCTGGCATACCTGTGGGCCTGAGCGAAGGAAACCACTAATACCGGTCTAGTGTGGTCACAAATCAAAACCAACTCTCTAATGGCCCTACCTGTTTACACAGGAAATCAATCCATTTGAACTGTGTACAATTTGCTACACCACTTTACTTGTGGGTTGCTGCTGTTTTTTTCTCGAACAAAAACGGGCACAAGCGTCTCTGGTTTCACCGCGGGGGCCCCAGCAGTGGAAGCCGGCAGCCTCACGCAGGTCCGAGCGACAGCAAAAAACCCAGCTCGGGTCCAATTTGCTGCAGGTCTCCCCGAGGAGAGGAGCGGTGTTGATTTTGGCACTCGCTTCCAGCCCCTACCAACAAATCCTGCCTTTTTTTTTCTAGACGTGTTGGCTCAGGATCTCACTGGAGAACTGGGGAAGGAGAAGAAGAAGAAGAAGGGGAAAAAAAAGAGAGAGACGGGGGGGGCTGGGAGAGAAACAGCCCCGGGGCTGGAGGAAGATATTGTATGCATGTGCACTCAAGCACAAGGTTTGTGGCCAGCTGCTTAAGGATTTTTCTGGGGAGTCAAGATTATCCACAGAGTCAATAGAGTAAGGGAGGGAGAGAGGGAGTCTTGTATGCTTATGCCAGTGCAACTCAATTCTACTGGGGTAACAGAGAGACACTGTCGGCTCTGTTTTGTTTTTTTATTCCACTTTTTCAGACTTGGCCCGTCAGAGAGCAGCTCCATGTTGCTCAACACGCACACAACCATTCACACCATAGATCTGTGTGCAGATTGATTCGCAGGTTGTACGAGTGAATTTTAAATCCAGCGCACCTTAGTAAAAGCCTACAGGGGATAGGACACTCCTGGTCTGCAGAAATGTGAGACAGGCTTCACATTTTTTAGGTAAGACTGGTGTCAAAAACTCGCTGTGCAGCTAACGATCATTCTCAAGCCAACCCCTCGTTTTCTTTTATTTCCCTCTAAGAACAGCGATGTCTTATGGGATGTTGTTATCTTTACACCTCTTAGATTTTTTTTTTTAAGCTTTCATTTGAGATATTAAAGTGCGAGAGCGTGGATCAGGAACAACAACCCCCCCTCCTCCTCCGGTGGACTGAAAACGGAGCGGGATAAGAGCTGTTGCCAAGGTCACAGCTCTGCATTTGCACGGCCATGGTTGTCAAAGGCTGAAAGGGCTCGAGCCCTTGAAACACCTTCTGGCTAGCTCCTGCATTCTGCATGTGGTGAAACCGCTGAAGGCGAAAGTGAGACGGAGAGAGGGAGAGGGAGAGAGTGGCTGGGAGGATGTGAGGGGGACAAGGGCAAAACGAGAAGGGAGTCTGCATTTCACTGATACCGAACCCTACCACACAGTCACACTTTGAATAATTGCGAGGGACAGGCTGTGGGCACCTCTGAGCCAGAATGCAGGCCAGAATAATACCCCTCCTCGGGGCTTTCTCTGGCATCCCCGTGCTGAGGCCTTGACGGCGGCGCCATGCAAAGCCAGTTAGCAAAGCCAGTTAGCTACCTACACTAGTTATAAACCGCACTTCATTTAAAAAAAAAAACTTTAACCCTTAGCTCCACCTTTTTTTTCCGAAGTGACGACACATTCCAAATGTCTCAATTGAAGCCCGGCTGGCTGAATAGTCTTTTCGGGGCACTGCATTGTGGATGGACAGCCTTTTCAGACAGCTTTTTAAGGGTTTTGTCAGACAGGAATTTAGATTGGAGTCTTACATGACCCCTTCCCAAGGGTCACTCGCTGGATAGGCCTGAGCTTTTGTTGGCACACCTGTGCGACGACGCTTTGAAAGAGCTACAAGCTCTCGTTTCAGGTTTTGTCCCAACGTTACAAGGCAGAGGATGGGTAGAGAATGGCAAAGTCTCAGGCTTCAGCAGGTGATTGTATCAGACTTTTTCATGGATGATAACGTATGTTAGCCAGAGCATAATGAACGATGTTTGATTAATCTAAGTACGAGATGAAATGCGTGAAATCAGCTTCAGGATCCATTTATATCCGTGACTACAGCTCTTTGACATGAAAATGAAGTCATCTGCAGTTATTAGTGATATTTGCAGGGTGACAAATGTACAAATTAAACACCGCTCGCTGTCAAAAGTTGTGATTTTGCCTTCTTCATCCCATCATGGCAACCCAATATGAGCCCGCAACACTGTAGTTTTGGCTTTTTCGGCTGAAGTCGCTGCCAAGATGAGCAAAAGAAAGCAGTGAGTGGCAGCCGAGCTACAGCGAGTGGCAACAAAACTTTCTCAGTGTTTTAATGGAGCGCAGGTGCAAAACTTCAGCAACAACACTTTTTAAGCATGTGTTATGTCAATAGCTGGCTGAAAGCAAGTTTGTAAAAAGATGAGCATGAAGTTTTTGATCGTTATTTATTCAGGACGCACAAATAACACACACTGCAACTGTTTATGCATTAGACTATTGGCTGGATTAACCGACAACTGGACTACTCACAGTGGACTTGTGGGTATTTTGGATTTAAATTAATTCATGAAACCTTCACACAGACAAATGGAATTTGCTAAAATTGCCAGTTCTCCGGGTACAATAGAGCAAGGTCAAGACTTTTTAAATGAATTATTTATACATTTAGCGAAAGTTTCAATGTAGATGAATTCCAACTTTACTTAAAATGAAGGAAGGAAATATTAGGAAGAGGATGAGAAGGGAAAAAAACATTTGTGTGCGAAAAACAACTAGTATGGCTGATATTATGAGTTTGAGATTACCGTTAAAGAATATGTTCAACATTTTGGTCAATTTGCTTGCAGTGAGTTGGGGTGAAAGTTTTGGTTAATTATGCTTTCAACAGCCCGACATCCAACTGATAACTAACTGGTTGATTATTAAGAAAAAGAAAAAAAAAAACAAATGACGTGAATTACAGGATACACACTTTTATTCTTGCACTCGATTGACTGAGTGAGCTTCAGTGTTGTTTGACATGTGCCAATCGAAGATGCTCTGAGTAAGGAGCACACTTGTCCCTCGTAGCCGGACACATTCCCTCACTTCTTTTTTTTGCCGGGCCAGCACTGGAGAAAGAAGCACGCTGGACGGCATCTGCTTGTCAGCACTGATGAAGTTGCAGGCAGCTGTGAAGTCAAATGTCGTTAGGAGCTGTCCCAAAGTCACTTGTCAGAGTTAACGTTAGCATTTCTGCTGTGGCTAGCCTGGCTTTTAGCTCATCCTTCTTCTTTTCCATTCGTTTTTGTCACAGTAGCTCTCGATGGTGAAGTCATTCTTCTGACTTTGTTGGTTTAATTATCATTAGCTCTTATTGTGGAAGCAACATGGACGCCGCAAACAAGCTGCATTGTATTTTTATATTGCTTTATTCTTTGGAACACATTTTTCCGTTTATTCTGACATCAGAATAATAACAGTTACCTTAACATTACCACAAATCAATCATGTAGTTAAAAGAAACACTGTTTAGCCCATCTGGTGTTATATCATATCTGATGTTCATGGATTAATATTCCTGCTGCATTAATGTGGATGCATTTTACTGCTGTAGATGCAATTTTAACTACTTTATATACTGTTGACTGGTTTAATCTATTTTATCAATGCATTATAATCTACAAGACAGCTGTATGTAGCGAAGCTATCCTGTGCGAACCACATATCTGTAAAAAAAATCAGAAAAACGTGTGACGATGCATTTTTCAGCTAATCCAAGAGGGTTTTTGAAGAGTTTATTAGGCAGGATTAAGGAGGAGGAGTTGTAGGAGTAAGTAGTTGTAGTTATAGGGTATGGTGGGTGTGTGAAAATCTGTGGTGAAGAAAATAACTCTGCTCAGCGTCTTTTACAATGATGGACCCGTGGAGTAACAGTGCAGCAGAGAGGCTGCTCTCATAGCACAGTCCATTTTGTCATCCACATACACGTATGCAAACTTTCAAATCATTTAATATGTTAATTGATGCTCTTAACTTTCTAAAATAATAAAAGGCTGCAGATCATTCATCATAATTGATTTGGATATTGTATATGAGTAGATAAAGGAACCCACTTAATGATCTAGTGTACAGTAAACTACAGGACACTGACATCCATAGCAGTGATTAAGACGAAAACTGAGACATGAAAAGCACTCTCATGTCTCATGTCTGCATGCTAAATATGGAGCTGCAGCCAGCAGGCAATAAACTTAGCTAAGCTTAGCTTAGCATAAAGACTGGAAATGGGGGAAACAGCTAGCCTGGCTCTGTGCAAAGGTACCGAATTCCACCTGACTCGTCTATCTGACGCAATAAATAAGCAATGCTTAATATTTCATTTGTTGAGTTCGTAAAAACGAGCCGTGCTTGCTGTCATCATGCTAAGCTAAGCTAACCATCTCCTGTCTCTAACTTGAATTCAGCATACAGACATGACAGTGGTATCAATTGCCTCTTACAGTTCCCAAAAAGAAATTGAATTCCCAAAAGTTGGACGTAAACACCCATGTCTTTATAACCCCACCCATGCAAGTTGTTCTAATAGCTTTCCCTGAATTTGCAATGTTACTTACATTCAGTATCAGACTCGACAAAGCTCCTCCAAAGCCAGCGCCCAGCGAAGGCGAGTACTTCCTGTGAAGTCCTTTCTATGACTTTGCCATCTAAAATCAGTGAAGTGAGCCAACAGCATATTATGTGTGTAAATTTAATTAACTGCTCAAATCGTAGCAATTGTTGCAAATTATTGGATGTCCAAGTAATAGTTGTAACCGATAAGTCTAAAAAGACATCGAAGCACCTATGGTAAAGATATTACATTCATATCTATCATCAGTATGCTAAATCCACATCAGTGGACATGAACTCACAGTCACAGTGCTCTCATGACAGCTGTCTTTCATCAACTGCCTCTCACACAACATGGTATAGTTTCTTTCTTTTGTCCATAAACAGAACTCTGCAGCGGGCAAGAGCTACAAATGCACTGTACGTTCCAAATCTAATCTTAGCTATCAGACACCAAACGTGGCCGTGTTTGTTTGTGCAGGTAACATCTGCACCGAGTGAGAAGGGCTGCTCGACCACTAAGTGTTGCATCCCGGCGAGGAAATCTGGGAAATCTGAAAATAGCCCCGAGGCTCCCAGTGTTATTGTAGGGATCGAGGTGGATGATGCAGAAACCATCGGGAAGCCACAGTGGGATGGTATTGGACCAGGCTTTGTTTGGATAAATACGTTCCGAGATTACGTGGTTTGCCAAAGTACAGCCACTTGTTTTCTCTTGTTCAAACACTGGGGCTATTTTTCTTTGAAAATGCAGGCGAATGAAAAAAAAAAAAACGGGGAGAAAAAACAAACTCGGGTTCCACATGTTGAAAATGTCCACCTTGAGCAGTGATATACTGCCTGGACTCGTGGCATTTCACAAGTGTGAGAAAGGAGATCCAACCATAGGACCACTGTACAAATAAAACGATAAAACTTAAAACTAAACTCAAAACTTAAAGCAACCAAAAGTTACAACACTTTCTCACCCTTTATGATGTACAATTTGTGACAGCTTTAGGGAGCATGAGCAAGAAAGAGTTGACAAGTTTAGTGCCTACCTCAGCTAGACATTTTATGGTGACAACCTCTCAATATGGTCTGCTTTTTGAGTTAGGGGATTATTATGAAAACATACCTGTGAGCTTCCGACAGCAGCAGACTGACAGGTCCTTCAAAGACCTCACCCCCATCGCGCCTCTCCGGGCGGCGTGATCATAAGGGAGATTTTCCCGGAGCTTTTCATAAAGAGAGAGTTCAGCGGGGTCAACGCGGGCGGCACGTCCATGTTGCTCTGGGTTTTTTTCTGAACACCTGGCACCTGCTTTTCTCTTCTGCGAGCGGAAGCCGGGTCTGAAAAAGGAGATAAAGTGCTGATTGTCCCTTTCCTACCTTCTTTTTCGACGGAAGTCGGGGGTATTGAAGTGAAACCACTCGCCTTTGAAGATGCCTCCCTGGTTACTCTTCACTCCCGGGGAGTCTCCCCACTAGTCTCCGCTGATTAATCAAAGTGCTCCATCATCAAACATTGATGCTCGCACGATTCACCGGCGCCTCAGCGGAGCGTATAATGTCTAGATATCATCATGCCCTCACAATGGTAATTGAAGGGCAATTGCGCATGCCATGTAAAGATACGGTATCTACCGCAACCAGTATGCAAGATGTAAAGCAACTTTCTGCCTGTGTTCCAGATCTTCATGTAAGGCAGCCAGCCACACAGCCATAAAAAAAGCCTCCTCGAACCACATCTGACAAAGCTGCTTTCAGATGTGATGAAATACATAATGAATAAGCTTGTGTGTGCCTGCACAGGACCCTCCTGCTTGTTCACTACAGGACTTGAACTACTTTGACTAGCAAGAAGATTGGAAAGGGCTGCCAGTGCCCTAGTTCAGATTTTAACCTGTCAATATTAGATAGTATATTGCATAAGGAACCCAGCCCAGTGGTGCAGGGGTGGCCTCACCGTGAGTCCCCCAGCCACTTGGGGTCTTGCTGGGGCCCACTCGGGGTCTTGTGGGGTCTTTTGGTGGCTTTTCCTCAGTGAAGGTGTCACCTTTGCATATAGCCACATTTCATACAACTGCCATCTCTGGCATCATGGACTTTTCTATTTAAAAGGCTTTAAAGGAAACATATTATGGTTATTTCCAGGTTCATACTTTTATTTTGGATTACTACTACTATCTGTTTATATGTTCTAATGTTAAAAAAAAATCATCCTCTTGCAATAGATGCTCTGTTTTAGGTCCTATTTCTTTAAGGAAAAAAAGTTACACACAGTTGCCAAGCAATATAATTTATGCAGTTTGACCACTTCTTTGTCACATCTAATTCTGTCTATCAACTAAATTTACACACAGCAGCAACACATATACCGACATATCCTCGGAGGCAAAACAGGCCTCATGACAGACCCAACGCTAGACGAGGTAGCGCTGGGGCTCAAACAAAGAAAGCAATGCTAAAAACGGTTACCTGCATTAACACGGCTACTCGTCATTTAGTTGTTGTTAAATGAGACTTGACGTTCATGCAGTTTCTCTTGACTGTGTCTCAGTATTACATTAGTCTAACATTGACCCAGACTGGGAGTAGCCACATTAGCCAAGCAACACACTATTTTAACAGGCTGACTTACAAAATGAACAGTGAACAACATGAAACATTGAATGAAGTCGGGTCTTAGGCATCTATTCCTGACCTTGTACAGTAACTGGTCATCGCTGATTTGTCCCTATCTTTAATCCACACATTGTAGAGCCCCTTAAGTTATTATTATTGAACAGTTTGTGGGTTGGAAGGCACTCAAGATACCCAAATGTACATGCACAAGCATTGAAAAAAATATATACATATATATATATATATATACTATATAATATATACATAAATATATATATATACACACAACATATACAGTTGTGGATTAATAATTAGTCAGCTAATGAATTAATCTTTTCCTGATGACAATTAAGACAATGATTTTTTTATATTTCAAGTCTTCCTAAATTGTATATTTAGAATATGCAAATGAGGCTACCTAATTAATTATGTTTGCATACATTTCCAGAGCAGAAATCTGAACTAAAATGAAAACCTAAATGTGTGTTTTGGCTGTTTTCTTTCCACTAGTCTTAAAGAAGAAGTATGAGAATAGGAACAAGAAGTTATGGAAGCAAAATGGCCCCAATTCTCAAAATTGAGCAGTTGGTTGGACACATGGTAGTTCTGGGCGATTTGCATTATTTCAAGGGGAGACTCAACAAGAGGTGAAACATTGTACCTGACCAGTGTCCAAAACAAGTGCCCAACCATGACACAGGTCTGATATTTTGAGTAGAGGTCTGTTCAAACTGATCTGGCAATTTGAAAAGCGATGCAACAACACTGGGTTGAGCAGAAAAGAGGTCTGTTCAGTGTCAGTCCTCGTCCTTTAACAGCTGTCTGATGGCTGACATTTCCAGCTCGTTCCAGAGTCCTCGCTGGTGGCTGTTTTGGTGTTATGGTTGAGTACAATGACATTAGAACGTTGGTTTGGGGCCTTAAAAATAACTTGTCTGTGGTAGGTAGTTGGAGACATGTTCCTGTAATTTAGCTGGGAGCTGTCCATGTTGTGTGCTCTGCAGCGCAGGGAGAAAAAGGGGAGAGCGATGCCTGCTGTTCAGAAAGCAAAGTGTGTGGTCGCGGTGTTGTGTCTCACCTAACCAGCACTACCCTGATGAAACCCAAGCAGCGAGGCCTACGCGGGGCAGGAAAAAACTGTTCATACTCTCTGCTCGGAGAAGTTCTAGGAAAAAGAAATGAGAGAAAAGTTGGCCTCCAGTTAATACTCCTCAATTTCCGTTGATATTTGTCCAAATGCTGACACCTATAAACCGCTGACACAATATTCTGCTTCATTTCCTGTTTTGCATCGCATTTTCAAAAACGCTGACGCCGCGCAGCGTGAATCACCTGAGAGAACGTCTGCTTTTGCGCTTGTGAAAATCGACACATTTGTCTTGCGCTGATCCTCGCGGCCCTTTAGATCTGACTTCGCTTTGCACAATAGAACATCTTTGAGCATGATCAACACCGGGGCACCACCATCAGAGCTCTTGCAGACTTAACATGAAGAGTCAGCTGACAGGTTTAAATGGGGGATATCTATCTGGAGGACATGATGTTTTTGGAACGACTTTTAATTGAAATTAATTTAATTCCAGGACGGACTGGACAAAATTGAGGGCAGCTGAAAGAACACTATTTCCCCATCTGTCCTTAATTTTCCTCCCCATCATGTAAGTCAGTCAGATAATTAAATTATGGGTAGCACGCAGTCTATGCTACACTACTGTGTAGTAAAAAAAAAGAAAAAAAAAAGGGTGGTCAAGATGTCAGGTGCATGCCTTGGCTGTGAGAATTAAACAGTAAATGCAACAGGATTCAACACTGAGGAGGAAAGAGACTGGGAAAAAAGAGAGAGAGAAAAAAAAGAAAAGAAAAACACCGGCCCCTATGAATTGTATGAGCTCCCCTGTAGTTGAATTATAGATCTGCCTCTGTGTGTTTGCCTGGATGATTGACAGAGGGGGTAGGCACATCTTCAGACCCCATGCCCCTGCCATGAAAGTGAAATGAAATCTCAAAATGTACCGCAAGAGCTCTGCAACTCTCAGCATCTCTGTTTTCTGACTCAATGCCAGCGATAGGCAATGAAATCTCATTTGACCATAGTGGCTCCATGCAGTAATAATCCTTATTCCCTTATGAACCGTAGCACTCTCGGGAGAAGGTCCTGACTATACTCCCTGCCAACGTAAGTGTCATTCACCACGTTTGTGCATGTTTTCCTGTGTCGAACTCAAAATTTTTCATAATTCAAATCTTCCCGGAGCCGAGTAAATACATTCACACACCCTGTGATACATTTTTCGGCTTGAGGTGTTTTTTTACAGTGAAAGCCAGTGAGAGTTTGTATCAACTAATCCCAGAATGTCAATAAAAATGTGATATTAATAAATAAAAGTATTGGAAAATGTTGTGGTTAGAGAGGACCAAACCTATAATCTTTCCCTAAAACAACCCATATGATGTTTTTTTCCCGGAAATGACACCAGGACCTGGTTGGGACACAGTGTCTGTAGTGTCTTTGTCTTTTAATGTTCATTTTTCCTATGAAATATTCTTAATCTTCAGAGAAGTTTGCAATTATTTCTTTATTTAATATCTGCATGTGGCAACTACAGTATTGTATTGTGATCCTTCAGATTTAATTAATGATTAATCTCATTATACCCATGATTCAACCCAAACGCCTAAGACTATTTGTTTCTGCAAAACCATGGACGTGTTGAAACTTTGTTTGATATGTTAAAACTGAAGTATTTTTTATTACATTGCATGATGTTGAATTGCATTATTTTTTTTGTGGTGACAATGGTCTGGTTAATGCTAGGAACAAAAATGACGTGATCAAGGTTACGATCAACACATTCTCGCTCCCAATTCATCAAATACGGCATCTTGATTGGTGGCTTTAAGCTTCCAGCTGTGATGCTCTACCTAGCCCTCTGGCATCAGTTTCACCTGTGAAGGGCTCTGTGGTCAAGTTAGCAATAATGCATTACATGCACTATCCGGTTAGACTTTGGGCTTGGTGACATTCATACCGTGATGGCAGAGGCTACCAGGTGCTCAAGGACACTTCGACATGCAGCTCAGCTCAGCCCGGTCGAGCTGGAAACCAGCAACCTTCTGATCACTAGACGACCCGTGTTACCCCCTGAGTTACAACCACACCAATTATGACGTACTACTTTGGAGTCAAACAGTTGTGGTTTGGTAAGGTATGGAAAAGATCAGCCTTTGCATTCAGTGACATAACTGATGTGAGTGCATTACTTACTTGACGCAGGTCGACTTACATGTCATCACTCTTGCTTCTGGGAAGCAAACCCTGGTCTCCAGAAGGTAAGTCCAGTATATCACCCGTCCTACCACCCCACAGACTTCATTCTGTCTTAATACGACTGCACTACAGGGCTGATTCAAGAAGTGATGCTAGGGGGGTACCTACCTACTGACACTTGCTGCTTGATGCTGTATTTGATGCGTTGGGAGTGAGAGCGGGCTGTCACGAATAGATCATGTTTTGGCTTACCTGATGCCCCGATGTCAGTTCAAAACTATCCTGTAGTTTCACACTTTAAATGCCATCTGGAATCGTGGTTCAGAAGAAACTCAACATGAATCTCCTTGACAAATTCATTGCTTTTTCAGGTGACTACTTCACAGTAAAGGCTAGCCTAGCATTAGCATAAACAGATGTGATACGGCTATAGGAGAGTGAACAGTAAACAGTGAGGCTGATGGTCATGAGATCAACTGAAAATCAGTAACGCTGGATTACGTGTTGCATTGTTTCCTGTGGGTCCATCATCTAGTTTCAAGTTAGAGGTTTGATTTCATGAAAATCTCAAGGATCACAACATTAAGGCTATGGAAAGATCGTAGTCACTGTTAAAAGGAACCAACGTGCTAACCAACAGCAGTGTTGTTCCTTCAAACATCCTCTCAAACGTCCTCTCTTTTCTAACTCGTACTTCTATAGCAGCATCAGACTATACCTCCACCTTTGCATTTGGGACAAGTGGTATAATTGCACAGTCTGAAGAGATCATCGTAAGACCAACACAAACATAGGTTGTTTTTTGTGTCTATGATCAACCCTGTTATTTTTCTGGTGTGGACAGTTTCGGACAAGCAAAAACTTAGTGTCTGTATTTCCTCCGAGGTATTTCCAGTATAATCGATAAGAAAGACTACAATAACAATGTCTTGCTTCCAATGAATTTCTGAACAGTCTTTGCTTCAGGAGAAGTGTGTTCTTGTTCGACTCTTACAGACGAATGTAAAACTTCATAAAACATAAAATGTAAATCTATTCCCTGGGAAATTGTGCTATCATCGAATATAGTATATAAGCTCACACAACATGTACAATTTTCACCTTTCTTATCAATTTAAATACACATTCCTGTTTGTAGGATCGATCTCGTCTTGGCTTTCCACGCTCTAAGTTTCTTACGCTTAGTATTCTGGCTACAACGGCTGTGTGGAAGCCTGTAAAGTATTCATCATTAAAGTTCAGTCAATCCAAGTGCCTGACTTCCTCCCTCACTTAGTGCATCACACTTCTGCAGGGCGCACAGTATTTAATTTAGTCCAATCTTTATAAATCAGCAAAACCATTCTTCTTCTTAATGGAGAGGAAATGTGCATGGCATGTCAACTAGTGGTTAACCTCGCAAGAAGTTTCCCAGTGTTAATCTTGGAGGAGCATCTGAGCTTTTTTAATAGGAAAAGCCAATTAAAAATCAGTTAACATCTCTAAATCCTGCCATATACCTTTTCCCTTTGAAAAAAAAAAAAAGACACCTGAATACCTGCACTGTTCCCAGCAGTAACCAAGAGACCCGTGACTGCACCTAATCCGCAAATTATATAACACACGGGCCATTTCCCTATGTAATTCTGCGGGAAACAAAAGGACGGTTATTTAAGGGGAGCAGCGATTCTGCACAGCGCTGGCAGGGGCACGACGGTGGCTGCCGGAGAACAGCCTTTTCTCTCTCTCAGCACCATGAAATGAAAATTTACATTCGCTTAGTGGTGCCGTGGTGCTCGGTGGTAGACAGCTGTATTTTTAATGAGAGCGGGGAGATTTAATTACCTCTGTTTTAGCGGGCAAGAACTCTGCGGTGCAATGACAAGGGGATATTCAGTGCAGGGAAAGAGGTGGCAGATGATTTCTCCGCTCGCATCCCAGCAGTCGCCGAGCCGAGGCGAGCCGAGCTAGCTGGTACCGCGGCTGCAATTAATCCAAATTTATTCCACTACTGTACAAGGCTGATCTGAAGGAGACAGTGGGGACAGTCAAGGTGGTGAGTCTCCAAAAGAGGAAGAGGGAAACAAACAAATACACCTTTTAAAAAAAAGTCTGCAACCTCCAGATACTTTGCTGACATGTACCACTCATATTCTAATGTGATTATTAATGTTGGGAATTTTCCCCCCAAGGCCTTGTTTTTTTTTCATCACGTCGGCAAACTTCTTCAAGGCCACATCTGACATCTTCATGCTTATTTCCCACCACAGAATCCGAGTCTCTACAGAGGTGCGATGGCAACAGTTATCAGCCCGGCAGCGCTTCAGCACGGGGCCAGATAAACCCTCTTCTTCTGCACAATCGTCACTCTTTGAACTGATACGTGGCATCAGTGCAGATTTTAATGTGCACTCTGCATTCCAATCAATGAGCAGAAGACTTGGATTTCAGTGTTCAGCAACGGCATCAAAAACAAGCTCGATTGGTGAGACTGAGAGATTATCACTGTCTTCATTTTCGGCTCGAGATGAATCAATTGGCAAAAGAATCAATTTGAGCGGTATCTGGCGTCTCTACCCACCCACCCACTCACGCACGCACGCACGCGCACACACACACGAACACGCACATAAGCACACACACACACACACACACACACTGTGACACAGAGTTTTATTTTATCATCATGGGGAATAATTCGAAACAGTGGAGTTTTCCGAGAGCTTGGTTTTGAAAAGTTAATTCTATCTGAGAGGGAGATAAAGTGGGTTGTTGTGACCATCACGCCTAATTGAAAATTCACAAAGATATAATGGAAACGCTGATAGCCATCACAGCCGTTGTATGAAAATGATAATGAGTCAAGGTCGAGGCAGACACATACGTTTTCCTTGGCTTGAGGCGCCGACGGAAGGTCTCATTCAACATGCTAAACAATTTCTCTGTAATTCTGCATATACTAATTAGCAGTTAGAAAAGTAAACAAAAAGTGAACTCCAAGTACATAATGAGTGAAGGAATGTTTTACAGTCGTTGGTATTTCACTATTGAGGGTGCTTACCATTAATTAGAATTTTAAATACTTCTTATTAAATCAGCTGTAATTGTTTTAATTTGTCCACTTGAGAGCAGGAGACGTTTTGAACGCAACATTTACACACTAAAGTTCATTATTTCAATGTTCAAGGTGATTTATTTGTCATTATACTGTTCAACAAAGGTTGCATCATGTAATGTAATGTAAATAAAACAGTTTGCATCCACGGCCACATCATCATTATTCATTTTCACTTCAATATTCGGTCTCCTTCTCACCATGAGAAAGTACTTTAGCTGCTAAATGCTGTGCTGATCGCTAACAGAGCAAGCTGACAAGTTAGTCCCCAACACAATTAGCAACTAGCTGCTGTTTGGAAATGAGGCTGATGAGAGTAGTTATGCTTTACTTTAGCCAACCAAACTGAAATGATTAGCTGAAAAACACTGAAATGCTCTACAGAGTTGAGGGGGACTGCATAAAGAGTCATTTCAAATACACATTTGATTCAAAATAACATACACTGGTAGATTTTATGAACCTTAAACCAAGTGTTTTGGTTGTAATACAATACAAGTTATCTGATTGTTGAGTATCATTTCAACAGGCGATCATTGAAAATAGCATCTAAATATTGGTACGATGAAAACCATTTAAACACTTTCATTATGTATGATACACTCTTGACTGTATCCCTGTTACATCTAACATCAGTAATCAGTTTATGGCTGCGTATTGCTGATACACCAGGAAAAAAATGTGGAGCAGTATTTTGTCCCATCTAAAGTTTATCATTAAAACATAACAAGATATTACCTATTATTTAGACATAGAAACGTATCACATTAAAACAGGAAACTTTTCAAAACTTATACTATACATCTTGTTAATATGTTAAGCAGTCAGTGTTATACGGTGATAGATTATTGTTATAAAATGATACATGTTGTAACGTGGTGACTTCTCTTGTTATAACAGGAAATGTTAATCATGACATGATATGATGATGCCATGAGAACATAATGTGAACAATTCTTGTTAACCTTTTCACGTTATAGCATGATACAGTTTGTTGGATTTAGATACATTCAAAGCAACACCATGCAACTCTGCAGCGATTCTGAACAAAGATCGTTGATTGCAGGGCCGGCCCGAGGCATAAGCAAACTAAGCGACCACCAGGGGGCCCCCAAGAAAAAAAAACAAAAAACATTTTTTTATTTTTTTTTTACACATTAAATACATTAAACAAGTGACATGAATGAATGAATAATTCAAGACAAGATGATTCTGATTTCATGATCAATATACCTGCCTACATCTGCTGTGTCTGCCAGCATTTGAGTCATGTGCATAAACTAGACACCTCACATGCATAGACAAAGCAAGGATGGATTTTGGAGTTCCACTGAATTAACCTGAATGACCCAAGAGGTGAAGGGGCCCTGAAGCCCAAGTCGTTGCGTGAAGTCACTACCTCAATAAGTCAAAAAGCAAAAGGCTATGAATCTGAATAAATCTCCAGCTGGCCATCCCAAAAAGGCACCAGAATTCAGGAAGTCACATCTACCAAATTCAAAATTTTCTGGGGGAGGACCACCAGACCCCCCTGTTGCCTGTGAACATAATCTAGGCAGCAATTACATTTTCTCCAAAATCTATTTGGTAGACTAGCTGTATAAGAAGTATTTGGTAGGAGCCATGATTGGTAGTACAATATGTATGCTGTGTCGATTCACAAGGCCTACATGAATTCCAATGCATGAGTTCCAGGAAAAAAAAAACATGTCTGGTCATACATAATAACACTAAGTATGATCCATGATTTAATCAGCAAATTGATGTAAGTTAATAACAATACCACGGCTGCCCGGGGATACTGCCTGTATAGAATTCTCCACTCAATTATTTTAATCCAGCGGTTCATTTTTTATTCATTTGCTGGGTCGGGTAGTTCATAATTTAGGTCCCAGAAAGTAAAAATTCAGCTATGGAGCAATTAAGGGGCTGTTCAGCAACGGAGCCCAAATTCACCTCCAGCTAATGTTTATAATATTCAAATACCGCCATGGATTCCTCTGTATCATTATGAGTCCTCACTGCGCTACAACTTTGAGTCGAACATGAGAATAGTTGGAGGCAATGTGTTCCTTGGGGTTTAGTGGAAATTAAAGTTTTAGAAATTGGTTCATGCCAATCAATGTGGTGAGTTAAGGGGG
>OMLP01001504.1:0-15550 GCA_900302685.1 Spondyliosoma cantharus
ATTTTAAATAATTCAATCTTGTGAATACATCCATAAAGTCATCTTTATTTTTCCATTTTATAACATCCAGTTTGGGGGAGACTTATATAAGCAGCTGTAAACAAATGTTGTCCAAATCAACCTAAACTTTAGACATTGAGAGCTGCCACAACAAATCTTTTTTTATAACTCAAGTTATCATAGAGTTTGCGAATTTCCAATTCCTGGTAAAATCAGGGCAGATATTTTTGTGCTTATGCAGGCATAGCTGTAAAATATGAGTCATAACTGTCATTGAAAAAGCCGTGGAATACTTGCATAACCCCTGTTCTCTGAGTAGCATGGGTGACACACTGTATAGACAGGCACACATTAAAGTAACCTGAATGAGGGGAGGAACATAATGAATGCAGGTGCCTGAGACACAGACACAATGTCTTAATATACAGCAGCTTTTAGGGGTGATATATTATTTTGGTCTTTGGCGGAAAAAATATGCACGAACGTACCTTGTTAGTGTGTTTTGCTTTTTTTACTTTTAATATTTTTAGTTGTGTGCAATTAGTCATAATCAAATCTATTTCATTTTTTTCCTTCTCCAAATTGTATATCATGCCCTGTTTGGATGCAGTCAGTGTAATTACAATTACAGTATTTTAATTAACAAAACAACCAGCTGTGGTAAGAGCCTGCCCACAGTGAAAGAAGTGAAGAAATTATTGCATTGTGCATTTCTGCAGGACAGCAGTCATTTGTATGACTCTGTGCTATCCCATTAACCGCCACACAATTCTTCTACCCTCTTTGAGATAAGCTTGGTGCCATTCCCTCTATCTGTCGCACTAAGGTGAAGGTCACAGACTCTGTGCACCAAATGCTTAAAATGTGAAAAACAGAAATGTCACAGTCACTTTCTCTTGTCACTCACAAACACACTCTTATCTATCATGTCATACACTGCAACAGCGGGGGAGATTTCTCAAATGTCAGCATTACAAACGAGTTAAACCCAGAGAAGACCAACAACACCTCTTTCTAATGTGTCTCTGCAATGTTCCTAGGACAGAGAAGAGCTTAGAGCGAAATGGTAACAGTGGAAGGTACAACTTCCTTACACGGATTTCTTTCCTGCTCTTTTCTCATTTTGGCCACAACCACCTGTGTTCTTAGCTACCTGATTTTGAGCCAGTGGAGGGTCGTGTTTGTAGGCCAGGCCAGCCTTGATGAGCGCCGTCAACGCCTCGGCCCCCCACTCTCTCATCCTGGAATTAGGGTGCTGGCAGACCTGCAGGACACACCACATTGACACACAAATGCAGACACGTGCGTACGACAACAGACCAGATGCAGAGGCTGTTCAGGGCTGTGTTTCCCAGCAGTGTTCACAGTAAGTAGGTGTGAAGCAAGGGGGTGAAATAAACCACGAACTGTGTGATTGAGACTGGGATCCCCTGTGATAACAGTTTATGCTCTGACAGACAATGTAATCATGAAAGCTGGAGTAGATACACATTGAGAATCTGGGGTCAGCAGTACACTAGTGTGGTATAAAACTTGTCTTCTGCTTGAAGCATTTCAGCTAATCTGTGAATCATCTTTGGTCTATATAGGGAGGTTTGTCAAACAGATTTTTACTTTTCTGGCATCAGGATTTAGCATTTCAAGAGTAGAAAACTTTATTGCTTGCAGGCATACAGAGAGACTGCTAGGAGGAAACAGTACTGTAACTGCACCCTTTCATAACCCAGATGTTCCATGTGTATCTATTCAACAATTTGGCTTCTTACATGATCATTAATGCCTCACATTTAATCTTAACCTTTATTATAATGTGCATCTGTAAACAAAGACATAATAAAGGCGAGATCATTGTCACATTTCCTTCAAAAACATATAAGCACTTAATTTGAACAAGCCTGCAAAGAAAGATAAAGCAGCATTTTTATCTAAGTGTACTTTGCTTCAAGTATACTTTGCAGGTACAGCTTCAGATTCTGCTTCTGTGACAAATCAGAGCTTCACATTGCAAATTGTGCACAAGAACATAAGGTCAAACACTTGAGGCGCAGCAAGCGGACACATTTCGACATAGCGACCTCTCAACTCCGACATGTTGATGCCAAACTTAGAGAGAGAGAGAACAGATTGGGAGAAAGGAAAGATATGGGGAAAAGCCAGTGATTATGGTAGGAGGGAATCTGAGCTTACCTTCTGCAAAACAGACAGGAGTGCAAAAGAGAGGGGAGATAGACAAAGAAAATATGAAGAAAACCTCTGAACACAGACCATAACACACATATTAATCCTCTTACAGACAAGAGAAAATGGGTTCCAGTAACTACAGAGAGTGTTGTATAAACTAAACTCAAGCTAAGTCATCTTTAAATATATCTATATATCTAAAAAATATTGAACAAAACTCATATGCCTTAAATCAATAGCTGGTCACAAGGGACATATCTGCCAAGGCTCCACCACATCTGTCATTTTACATTTCAAAAAACAGTGCATGCAACTTTAGACCAGAAATTTTAAAAAAGTAATTTTAAAACCCTCATGTTGTCTCATCAGACAAAGTACGCATGGGGATTTTTCTTTCTGTCTTAGAATTGATGAGCCATCAACAAAAGCTCTGGTCGGGTCTTATTACATATTCTGCTAATAATTCTGCTATAACAATCATCTAAATTAAAAAAAGAAGAAAAAATCACTTTTTATCAAAAGCTGTATTTCTCATTAAAAACCCTTCTAAAGCTTCCTCAGCTATTTTTCTCCTTCATGACTAAACCACTAGAGCGGAGCTCAGTCTCTGTTGCTGCTTGCAGCTATAATTTCATTTCAGTTTAACTTTCAGGGCTCATGTGCGGCAGACTCCATGGAAAAAAGGGCATTATTAGAGACTTGGTGCTGGATGAAGTAACCAAAAGAGTTTAGCAGAAGGGGGCAATTTTGACATTCTTTCAATTTCTGGCTTTCATTATTTGAAGAGAAGGTTCCAAATTTCTCCAACGAGATCATCAGCAATGGAAAAAGAGATAATTACTGTTTCCAAATTTAAACATTTCCCCCTAAGTCCAGTTTACCAAGTCTAATTCCCTGTACAGTTGATATACAGTAATAGATGAAGTGCAACCAGTTAAATAAATCTGCACTTCTAAAGCGAAAGGTTACTGTAAGACCTTGGTTGACAAAATTCAATCTTTCACCAAGTTTGAATGAAATGTAGTGTTTTAGAACACCTTGTGGGTTGGAGCTATAAATAGATGTTACCTCTAATAAGTGTCCGGTTAAAGGTCTCCACAGGATCTCTATACGGTCCATGTTGACAAGGCCTGTCTCCAGCAGCTTGGCTACAGCAAAGAGAGACGGCTCCTGAAACCAAGACAAGACAACAGAAAGTATATAAATAGGGGCACCTTGCTGATGGATGCATGCAAGACAGTTTCACCTTGTAATAAAATACAGTAAGACTTTACCTTGTTGTTTCCATAAGCCATTTCCATGGCCTCCAGGGAGAGAGAACAGAGCGCGTTGATCAGGTGATGCAGCGACACATCATCCAGGTACCTAGATCACAAAAACAATACATAAAGCATATCATATGTGCATATTTGGCATGGCATGAACAGTTGCAAATATTAAGAACTCAGATTTTCAATAGGATCCACTGTTCTTTCTAGTATGTTGTTCTTCAGGTCAATCTAATCAAAATTAAAAAAACTTTTTCGAACCAGAGTAGAAAGATTCAGGCATGAAATGTTATCATTAATTATGTCTAACTCCTCTGCAAACAACACACAGTAGGTTTTAAACAATATATTATTTATGTCCATATGGCTATTATTAGTGAGAATATGTCTTAAATCTATTCAACTGCTTCAGAGAATATTGATTAGTACGGGTAGTTTCTATACTGAGTTTGTTTTCACAGATGAAGGACTAGTCCTTACTGTGAGCTCTCGAATAGCCTGGACAGGATATTGGAGATGATGGGCAGGTCTGTCATCACGGCTGTGGTCAGCACCTGTTCAGGTTAAAGACACAAACAGTAAACTCATGGCCTTCAACAATAAAGGTGAGAGACATTCAATACAACACTTCCTGAGTACAGCTCTGATAAAACTCACTGTACTAGGTCCCTCCACAGCTCTGCCAGGCTTCAGGGCACCGCCCACCCCCGGCTTCAGCCCCAGGATCCACACTAAGTGCTGGAAGAGAGAAGTGAGAAGCTGAAGGGCCAGACAAGCTATGTACACTAACACACTAGTAGATAATGCTCATTAGAAAGGTACATGAGATAAGAATGATTACATTTAAAATCCAAATCAGCTGTTTGTTTATTTGAAATTTACAAAGCAAAAGAAAACCATTTAAAACAGATGAAGTAACACATTTAAATAGTTTGGTTTGTAAACATTTATTTGTGTATAAATGTAACTTTGCCTCATTAGAAGAGGATGTGTACATGCACCTGTGTGTGTATGTGGGATAGAGAGAATGTGAACTGTCTATTTTGCCACGTCTGATTAGATAAGAGTGTGTGCATATGCGTGTGGTACCAGGTGGTAGTCGTACCTGCAGTGTAGCCAGCACTAGCTGCCAGGAGGTGCCCAGCACGGCCCCATGGCAGTGGGCCAGGTTCAACAGGGTTCGCATACACTGGATGTTCTTGGCAGTCAGCTGACAGGAGAGGACAAAATACACATACATAAAGTAGTCTGAGATGAGAAAAAAAAATGTCAACGTTATTATTACTATGAGGAAAATTTTAATTACAGCACATGTAATGTGCTGTCAGGGTCATGGTCATTATCCACGTGTTCTGAAATGTTACTATTGTCCTCAAGGGAATTTTAGCAACAACAACCTACCCTTATTCATAACAGTTGTCTCTGACATAAATTTTGCCTTGAGAGAGTAACCGTCTGTTTTTATGTGTGCGTTATTAGAAATGGGGGTGTTATGCATTATGCATATTAATAACACAGACAACCTGCATACAAATGGCTTTCCTTTGCATTTTATTTTATTTCAGAGTAGGGGTAGATCTCTGTGTAACGGCTGAGGGTAAAACTTCAGAGACAATGTATGAGATTGCTTTTTTTATGCATGGCATGTTGATTCTTAGGGTTATACTTTCGACATTATAGCTCATAAATACTTAATGCTAGTCAAATCATAGTTCAAGGTTTGTCTTATGTTTTTTTGTTCTTGAAATGGTCTGGAGCCCATCCGGTCTCTTAATCTCATTTGTGCTCTGTCTTGCCATGGACTTTCAGGTCAGGACTACAGCTCTCTCCTTACGATTATTTAGGCTACTCACGCACTTCAACAGCAACAGTTTTCCTGTGTGCAGTGGTTTGCAGAAAATTGTTGTTGATTATAAGATGTCTGTCAGCTTTGTTTTTGGAAACCTTCTTTTACTTTTTTAATCTGTATTTATTTTACAACCAAATTATCACAGAAATGTGCTGCTCAGTTTTAATAGTTATTTTACTGTATTTATTATTGCTACATTTATTTTGCTTTTATTGTCCCGTGGGGCACTTTGCAACATCTGTTTTTTTATTACTATTTTTATTTTTATTATAAAACTGCAACAATAAAAAAAATGTTAATTGTCAAGTGTAACCCTTACTTCTTCATAGCTTCGTACATGTGTGTGCAAGTGTGTCCTTACCACAACAGTGCCCTGGGGCTGGGCAGTGAGCGGCTGCCCCACAGCCACCACCTGCTGATGAGATTCACTGGAGGGACTGATAATCTGCACACTCTGGCCCTGGATTGAATAGGCTGTGGAGAATACAGACAGAAACACACGTGCAAACACACACAGGAGTCTTTAAATCAAATCCCGTAATACACACAAGCAGGTTTTGTACCAAGCTTACGACATGCAAGAAAAGCTTTCTTAATTAACTCCAAGGCAAACATTCATCGTGAGTTGAGACCCAATTTGCCGGCTTTATCTCTAAGAACTAATATGCAAATAATGAATGTCTGAGCAGTTGATTTGAGAGCAGTGTGTGTGTGTGTGTGTGAGTGTGAGTGCGTGTGTGTGTGTGTCTGTCTACATTCTCCACAAACGTTCTCTTTGGTTCCTAATTAGAAGCCATGGGCAAAAGTTATGGATTAATGCAATAAGAGGAGGGCAACAGAGACAGGTGAAGTACCATCAGTTCAACAGTTTACATGTCAAGCTCTCTGCATGAGCATCCAGCCATATGAAACAGTCGAGTTGCTCATTAGTGTAACATAAAAAAAACACACGACCAGAGGCAATCCTCAGGGTTGTAAAGCAGAGTTTTATCTGTGTGTGGTACAGGTATGTATTGAATTTTGGATGCATTGCCTACAGGATGGCAACTCTACATATCAATCTCAGCCATAAAGTGGTTTGTAGTATCATCTGGGTATTTCAGGTTTATCTGTGCCATACCTTTGCTGGAGAGGTGGGCAGAATTGCTGCTCAGCACAGTCAGGGCATAGTGTGGTGGCAAAGACGCCTTGCAGATTGCTGTGATAAAGGCATCACGAGGCGTCACCAGGCCCAGACGACCACACAGCGAGGCCATAGTGAGCTCTGCTTTCAGGATGTTCTCTGTGGCCGTCTCATCGGTGCTGAAGAGACGGGATAAGATGGGGGAACAAAGTGAGTGGAAACACATTTGAACACATTCAAAATGTTTTCAGTTAATGGACAATTCATTTTCTACTGCTTGATTTCCAAAAGAGGGAATCCAACATGACTGGTGAAAGAGCAGTTATTGAACAGAGAGTCCACTTACCTCGCGTCTAGTAGCAGAGACAGAGCAGCCAGTAGACCACACCAGCAGGCACTGACCATCTCCTCCCACACCAGGTGGGCTCCTGAGAAAGAACCACAAAGCATTTGTGAGTTTATTCAGGACGCACTTCACTTCTGTTTAAATAGTATGGGAAAAGGAACAAAACAGGCCCCCATTTTGAATATCGTATTTGGAAAGATACATGACACAAAGACACAATACTGGCCACCAGGGGTCATAGACGTGCTACCACGAGAATCCTGATGGGTTTGGCTGTCATGCAGTTTAACGGTCTGTAAACATTTGTGTACAGGTTGCACAGATATTTTGTTTCACTTTGCTGTGCCTCTTGAAGCTTAGATATGTCTTTATATTTAATTTAGAACCTGCTTGGCTTCCTCCCACCGTGTTTATTCTCACCAGGTTGTGGCTGCCACTCCTGGTCAGGATGAGCTTCCCTGAACTCAGCAGCTGCCTCCTCCTCTGTGGCCAATTCTCTTTCGATCATGGAGGTGATGCCCCGCACCAGGTCCAGTAGGGCACTGAAGGCCACGGACATGGCATAGCCCTCTGGGATGGATGGGGGCTCCACCTTGTCCAGCATCTCTAAACTGAAAGGTGACAAAAAGGGAGTAAACAGATGAGACGAAGGTGTGAAATATATTTTTGTTCATAAATTAATGATCACTAACATTACAAGATCCATCCATACATTTAAATGTGTGTGTGTAATTCTAAGAGTCAGCTCTGTCCAGCCTCCAAAACTAAAAGCAAGAAGCCTAATTACAGGAAATAGATTTTATAGATTTTCACAACATCAGAAAGGGTAATTGAGACAGCACCTCCCGTTGAGAGAGGAAAGCTTCTGGCTATCATAATTCCCTGCACTTTAAAACTTGCTTTCCGGTGAAATACAAAGACTAATGACGACAGCATTTTCACTCCTCATGCAGGGTTGAAACTTTGATCTCTGCCTTATTATGATCCCCTGTTGTTTAGTGCGAAGTCATTGATTATTGCTCGCAGGAGAAGTTTACTTAATAGTGATGCCACAAGCTCTTGTTTGTGCCACTTAGCAGCACAGAGATGATAATCACAACAACTCTTCACTTGTTCTGTGTGTTAGAAGATTTAAACGTGTGTACATATTACATAAAAACGGTCATATAATGTTTGTGCGATAACAACACTCACTATGTGGCCTTGGCGCTGCCCTGGACACTAACAGTCATAAGGGGGATCCAGGTACCACGGTATTCAAATGCAGCCTGGGTGGTTAGGTTGCCGCTGACCCCTCCTGCCCCTGGGCCTCCCTGTGCTGTGCCCTGCGTCCCTGAACCTGACCCTCCTGGAAGTAGTTGATAAAAACAAGTAATGGCAATGGAATTAGGTACGTATGAGATTGGAAAAAAGTAAAATATCAAAAAACACATTTTGCTTTTTTATTTGAACACATTTCAATGACATATACAGAATTAGGATGGATATAAATGAAAATCCATTGACTTTAACACATCTCCAGGAATCCAAAATGCTGAATAAAAAGGAAATACTTTGAAATTAGCAATACACCCATTACTGTATCACAGTCTTACAGCTCAAAATGAGGATTTAATTATTCTTAAAAATCAACTGACCAGCAGGCGCACTAACAGCAGCAGTGCTAGCATTGGGGACAATGAAGAGGGACTGGATGAAGGAGCCAAGGGCGTTGACGATGTCTCTGAATACCTTAGTGGAGTGTTGTTTCATGTCATACGACTGGCAGAATGACCTAAAAAGGGAAATTAACACAAGAGGTAAGCAAGGAACAGGCCACTCTAACTATAATAATGGCATAATTAATTTATTCACACCATTTAACCTATGTAACATCTTGTTGACAGCACCAATAGTATGAAAAGCTGAGAATATTAGCAGCTTATATTATTTGGATGGTACAGGAGCATGTACCACAGTGGTACTTTAGATTTTGTAGGTTTATTTTCCTGCATAGCTAAACCTCTGTTGTTGTACCAAGAGGTAGATGAATCAGCAATTATAGACACATTAAGTATTATGACCGGATACATCACACTGTTTGGCTGCTAACTGAAGAGTCATTAAGGAATGATTAGCTACAATAAAGCAATAGGCACAAAACACCTCAGTCTTTTTTCACCCGGAGCAGCTGTGAAATACAATATAGAGTATACAGAGTTCATATTTAAATGAAATAAGAGAAAACAACATTTTAAAGTTTTCACACTCATTAAATAAAATGTGTGAATGTTTTTTGTGTAGCTTAATATTCCTTACCGTAATAAATGTGGCTGTACACAAAGCCTATGGACTGATTCCACAGCTACAGCTCTCAGCCACTGTGGCTTCTCGCCATCCAGAAACTTCACTAGCAGAGACAAGAAGATCTCACACTCAGTCACCTGCAAAACAAACAAACACATATCAGAATGGGACAGACATTTGGCCAGCTTTGCACTAGCCTCTGGCAAAAATCCCTGAATCCCTTTGGGCCTTGATTAAGCTATTCTGAAGCTTACTACGCCTCTTGCCTGACTTGGGCAAAAGACACATTTTCATTTTTCAAGGATTGATAGAGTATCATTTAATAAAAAACAGCTGCAATGCTTAATTACTTTGATGCAGTTAAGCTCATTAAAGTGCCTGAAGCAGAACTAAGACAAAACTGCAGCTCTCTAATCCAATGTTAATCAGACCAGATCAATTAAGTGTATCAGCTCTGTGCTGAAGAAAATCCCTTACTCCATCTATCATTTCTGACCAGTCAACCGACACTTCAGACCGGTTCCTTACCAGTAAGCTGTAGAAGTGCTTGATGAGGACTGAGACAACCCGCAGCAGCCTCATGCAGATGGGAAAGTAAGGTTTCTCTACAGGCGCTGGTGAGGCGGCGCTGCTGCTGCCCTGCCGGAACTTAATGTTGGGGGAGAAGAGCTTGATTACGAGGGGACACACTCGCTCCTTCAGCAGGAAACTGAATTCCTGGTGCTGTGTTGGAAACAAAGAATGAGAGTGGGAATCAGATCGCGCACACTAACACCAAGACACACTACTGTTGAAGAGTATTTTTTCACTGCACTGAGATGCATAATATCTGATGTTAAGATCATATAAAATGTACGGGAATCGGACAAAAAAAGAATTCTGAAATGTCTGATAAAAATTTGAAATAAATTAAGAGGAAAACACATTTTTGTCATTACCTTTAAGGCCAACATTTTTTGGAGTGCTTTTCTAAATGATCTTTCTAATAAGACATAATATTTACCTGTAGGAACACCCCTGGAAAATCATTAAGAACAGACTCCAGCAGCTCCAGGCCAAACGTCCGGGTCATCTCTGTCATCCCTACCAGCCAGTAGGGGGCATCAGCATTCACCAGCTGACACAAGTCCTGCAGGGAGGTGCACAACAGTGTTTGAAAACAATGAAGTGTTATGTCCTACACACATCACAGCAGTCGCACTTGGTGGTCATGCTTATCCTACCCAACAGAGCTCAGTGACTGCACTGTTTCAGAGTGGGTTGAGGAATGACAGGGGACTGAGAGACAAGGGACCTTTGAATCCCTTCTGGCAAATTTCACTTGATTGCAAAGATGAAAGCAGTAACTTATTTTCCTCTTTAAAACATAAGATTACAAAGATTATAATTGAAGCAGTTTCGTGCTGCTTCTCTCTAGTCCACAAATGATCATGAGTCATATTTTCAAAAGGTTTCACCTGGAGCTATGAGGGCAAAACATTGTGTAGAAGGCTGCTGCCCCCTGGTGGACATACCTGGAACAGCATGTATGCATCTTTTGCACTTGGCCTCAGAGTACTGACAGACCGCCTGTTGGTGTTTCCTTGGACTGGAGGCTGCTGCTCCACAATGCCTTAGGGGGGAATGAGATACAATGTTTATTTCAGGCCTATATGAAACTCATTGAGACAAAAACGCCCTATACTTACCACGACCTGCTGTTATGTACACATCACAAATATATATTTATTTTATTACTAGTTTATAAGCTATTTCTCCATCACATTTTTTTTTGACATTTTCTTTTGATTTTTTTTTGGACATTTTATAGACTTTACTATTAATTGTGAAAGTCAGGAACCATTGGTTGCGGCCCTACTCCGCTGGTGAAGTCAGTAGTAGTATTAATTTACCTTAAAAATAAATTGCAGGAAACTTTCTATTTTTTTTTTTATAGCAATTTTTTACCAATACGTAACCTATATACTACTCTGTACTCCATAAAGAAACATATTCATCAGTGCACAGTGTCTCAGGAACGGACGCTTAATCTTGCTGTAATTCTTCCATGAGACCAGATGTCACATTTCTCTGTGAAAATATTGCAATCCAGCAATGTTTCAACATCCATCACTATCAAATCTCTCCATTTTTCCCTGAGATAGCAACAACATCGCCCTCCCTCCGACCTTTGAAACGCTCGTCCTCAGCCACCATCCTCTCAAAGACCACAGTGACGACCTGTCTGACAGTGGCAGCTGCTGTGTTGTTGGTGATGTTGTCCTTGGTGAAGTGCAGACGGAAACACAACACAATGGCCTGTGTCGGGCAAAACATGACAGCATGATGTAGCATATGCACATAAACATCATATATATGTTGTACAAACTGAGCCTTAAATAAATTATATTGCATTTGTGGTCCATCTTCAGCTGGTGTAAAATAAAGGATTGAACGAGTGACTTCACAGAGTAAACAGGAGTCACGAAAATAATGTGAACAGAATGAGTCCTTAGTATACAGTTTATAGTCCATATAATTTGCATTTGGCACAGTGTTATGGTGCTGCATAAACTGGAGGAAAAATACCACACATATTTATTCATGGGCATAATTAAACATTACAGGCACAATTTAATAATGGCTGGGGGATGACTCACTGAAACAGAACTTTGTTACATGGACACCTGCAAGGCTTTGAGTCCATACGTAGATACAAAGGAGCGAGGCATACAGTATATACACAAACAGTTTGTAAAATTGTTCTTGTACCTTGGAAAGTACTTCATCGTGTACAACTGTGTTGGTGGTGAGCAGGACCAGGACTGTCTGTAAAAGTTTTAGCTCCTCCAAACCGTTCTCCATCAGCTGCCACAACATGTTGATGATGTTCCCCGCAGCTGCCTGTCATTTACACAAAAACACCGTCAGCTGTTTACATTGATCTTAATCAAATCTGAGCATATTACTGATCATGCACACGTACATGTAGTTCAACTCATGATGCAGTATCAGAGCTGGTAGACTGTCAGATTGATTGAAAGAGGCAGAGGTTTAGCCTGAGGTCACACAACCCAAAACCAGAAACACGCACAAAACACAAACTTGTGGGACCAGCTGGTGCTGCTGCTTAGGGGTCACAACATCACACAAGTTCAATAACACCAACTCTAGCTGCCAGTTAATATCATGTCACTTGATACACACAGTAAGTGACATGGTATGTCCTTTCTTAGGTCATACTGTCCAAAATACAAGCACCCATCAAGCAACTGCTATGAGCTCTGCTCTTTTGTGAAAGACTCTCTGGAGTCATAGAAGGACTCATTTCTTAAAAAAACAAAAAACAAAACAAGAAACATGTAAATTTCATATCTATAATGAGTTTTTGCAACCGTTTAAACCACACAAGGACTAACGATGCTAATTATTGTTTGGATAAAAATAGAATTATTTAGTCTATGAAATATCACAAGATTGCTTTATGTCCAACCAACAGTCCTAAACCAAAAGACAGGAAACACATAATCTTTTAAAACAAAGATCAGCAAATCCTCACATTTGAGGAGTTGGAACCAGTAAATTGTACAATTGACTGATTTTAAAGCCTTTTTTCCTCTGTTGAGCAAGTTTTGGTACACTGCAACTCCCAAATGTTTCCACAGGGGTTTAGATGCAATTGGTTTCAGATATCCCATATAGTCCAACAGAAACAACTTTGGCACATCTCATAATCTTCATGCGGGTCATGAGCATACAATTACAATTAGTCGTGTTTTCATTGTAGAGGTTGTTGCCTGGATTTTCTAATGTTGACAGTTTTGTTCCTGGGGTGTTGGGCACTACCAAATAGGAGTGCAATCGCTATAGGCCCTCTGGTGTCTGTTCGGTCCTTTTCCAACATTTTCTTTCAAGACATTTGAACAGATCCCTCTCCTCCCCCGAGGGAACAAAATCACATTTTCTATCACCCCCTTCTCTCTACATGACAAAGTATCAGACTCGGTTGTCTCTAGTGACACCGTAATAATCAATACTAAGGTTTCGTCTTGTGAGTCCATCCGCTTGCTTTTAAACCCTGCAGTTCAGAGTTGTTGATGAAGTGGCGTGCCAGTGGCAAGAGAAAAGAGAGGAGTTACAATGTTCACTAGATTAGAGAAAGTGTGTGTTGAGGAGTATGTGAAGTGTGTGTCTTAGATGTTTAGACACGACAAAATGCTATCGTTAAGGCCAAGAGACATTCCTAAAAACATCAGACTTGCTGAGAAAAATCTGCCTCACTTAGTCATGCTGAGCTGCTCTTGAACAAAGGACTCAACCACCACCCACTCAAGTAGGCCACAACATAACTGACTTTATTATAGTCAGCATCTTTGAGGAGTCAACTTATGCAACAAAATAAACTGAAGTTGATTCACGCTTAAAAGATTTGTTTACATAAATAAATGAATCCAATTATAATGGTCATTTATGAAGTAAAAATGAAAAGACCACAGCTGGCGCCAGATTTTTATATAATTATAAATCAAATGTTGTTTTGAAGCGACAAAGCAGGCAACACGAAGATGTCACATGAGGCTCTGGAAAATTGGGATGGGCCGTTGTTTTGAGTATTTTCTCAATTCATCAGAAGAATATCACCTGAATTAGTAATGATAATTAGTTCTAGCCCGAAAGAGCATAATATGAACTGAAAATAGAAAAAGAAATGTGCTTAAAGAGTTACTAGTCTTATGAGAGGCTTTTCTCTGGGAGGGTAGAGCCCTTAGACTATCTCACCAAGGCAGAAGCTTTGAAACCTATGTTCACCTAATTAAAAAAACGCCTGACATCAAAATTTTGAAAGCATGGGATGGCTCAATAAGCTTTTAATAACTGTCTTTTATGGTGTATTAACAAGGCAGTTGTGCAGCAGCTCCGGGGTGCCAGCTTTGAAATGGCTCTGATCTCAGGTCTGACTCCAGCTGGGTTATTTAAAAAGGTTCAAATACTCATCACACGTCACATAATGTTTTATTGAAATACATTTGTGTTGAAGAAATTATACATTTACCCAGCTCTTGAGATGGATATTTAATTCCACCTTGTTCTTCAGGGCTGTTTAAGTGCCCCTGCACACAGAGATCATGTGGAATTACTGTACTGGAGCTCCCTAGTAACATTTTTCTAGGTCAGTAATTTCCAATACAATGCTTGTGCTGAGACGGAAAGATGGTCAACAAATGCAGGAAAGAATGAGTAGCGGAGGAGGAAAGGGTCGGTTGGTGCCTCTTCAGATGTAGCCACCAGTGACAGGAATGCATTTAAATGAACCATTCTAATATTTACCTTGCCTGATTGAGGACTGATGAGTTGCATTGATTCCTGTATTGAACGGAATGAATTAGCCCTTAGGATATTAAAGGGCATGTGCCGAGGGTGGTAGGTGAACTTGAATTTGCAAGGAGCCATGCAATGAATGTGCAAAATCTTAATGAACCTGAGGACTTGTAAATTGGCAAATATCGTCCATTTTTACTGAGCTAAAAGAAAATTCACAGAGGCTGCTGTTGCCAAAAATGACCAACCCCAAAGCGTTGGTACAGAATATGACAACCTGAGAATGAGACAAACAATTTTATTTCCCTAGAATTCCTTCTCCTTTCAATACAAATTAAACTGTGCCTGTGATCACATAGTAAGCTAAATTTTGCAGTTTGACAGCTGGGATAATTTGTATTAATTCCGCCCGAGGAGCCAGAATGCCCTGCTGTTCATTAGACGTAAGCTGTTTGTGTTTTGTGTTGCAGATTGTGTCAGAGTGTGTGTCTGTGTTTGTTTGTGTGCAGCTGAGCCTTTGACTAAACTCAGCACTCTCCAGAGACTCTGGTTATTTCTCTCTAGTCTTTTCCAATCTCCTTTAGAAAGGTTTTATCGAGAGTATCTTGTGTTTTTGTATTGTATGCCGGTGTGGACATTCTAAAATCAAAAGTTGTGAAGAACTGTGGTAATATCACAGGAAAACAGCCGGCTGACCCGTACCACCTGTGCCTGACTTAGAAGGTAGGCAGGGTCTGCATGGATATTGCTCATCCACTTTCAGAGGAGTTCCAACCACTCCCTTCTGGTCGGAGGTGTGGACCCAAAGATAATAACCAACTTAGCAAAAACTCTCATAAAAAAATAAAATAATTTCGTTAACTAAAGTACATGAGTTGTAGGACTCTAGGGAAACTAATGGACCAGGGGATGTGATATAAAATGATAAATGACGGATGTGCATCATACTACTAATTTTTTTAAGATAAAAGTTAACATGCACTTTAAATGTCGACTGTGACGACAGTGATGATGGCTGCCACAGTTTATTTTAGGCTACTGTTATTTCTGTCTGCCTGATGTGTTTTTAAATGTGTCTGTTCTGTGCTGTATCACAAATTGCCTCCCAGAGGGCATTAAACTTTTTTAAGTCTTAGACTCACTGTATGTTCAGGAAGTAAAGTTCATTTTTCAGCAGTCAGCAGTCAACAAGACCAAGA
>OMLP01001504.1:15570-37689 GCA_900302685.1 Spondyliosoma cantharus
CCAACAATGAAGGTTGGCACCTCCACAGCTTCGCTGCTGACAGGATAAAAAGGGAGAGTAAAGATAAATCCACTTTTAAATCCCTGAGTTTAACAAAAAACTCTTCACTGCAAGTCCTTCTCTTGCTTGGTTTCTTGCCTTTATATGCAATTGCGTCATGCAGAAAGGCTTATAATATGCTTATCTCTATTTTAGTGGGCATATTTCTCAACTTTGAACATAAGTCCTGGTGTACTGTATGAATATCACAACATTGTGAATATCAGGCTAGCTCCTGGTCCTTACCTCAGATACCACCTCATGGGACATGAGTCTCTGGATGGCGGCCAGACACAGCTGGGTGATCTTTGGCTCTTTGGTGCCACAGCCCATCAGAAAAGGCTGCACGACCTCTGAGCTGTTCTCCTTCAGAGCTGCAGGAAAAGGACAGAGATCAGGCTAAATCTCACTGTACATGTTTTGGACATCTTAACAGATGCCTGAGGAAGAAAAGTGCAAAGTTGCTTTCATTAGATTTACCTAAAATATTCAGAAGGTCTTAAAATGAAGAACCAGTATGCATAATTTTTGCATGAACGAAAACCTGCTCTTTTAAGAATCCCAATTAATGATTTTTATATCAAGTACTGGTAGTGCAGAAAAGGGGTTGAAGAACAAATATTGAACCAAAGCATAGACCAAATGGTCAAAATACAAAATTAATTTACAGAACGGAAACATTCTGTGTAACTTTAAATAACTGTCTGCGGCAGCTCCACAGTGCTCAATTATTAATCCAATGTTGAGTTATTGAGTTATGAAAAACTCTTTTTCAATACTATTCCAATTCCTTTTAACTGTGAATATTTGAGGATATATTTATACAGAGATATTACCATGGAATTTAAAATTCTACAGCAACATGTAGAAAAAAAAAAAGTGTGGCCTCCACACATTTTTGCTGTCTCATGCTACGGAGGAAGTGCTTTGCTACCTGGATCATTTTCACCTTCATTACACTGGATTTAGTTTCTTCGATTCATATAACCTGCACAACGGGTTTGACGCTTCAATCTCACCCTCAACACCTCATTACGCCGCTGTGACACCTCACAAATTCAGTCTGGAAACAAAGATAAATGAACTCTCCTGTAATGAGTTGCTGTAAAGATTACAGTTTACAGAGTGGCAGCCGCAGTCGGACAGTCATCAGTGGAACTCGGAAAATGTTGAGTATGTGTCAACTCTGCAAATGCTACTAAAAGCTGGACTTTGTTTATGAGGACAGCATTGAAACATTTGTTTAGAGAGCAGACGCATGTGAAAGTGCTTTGTAGTGAATTCAGAACGTGCAGGTATGTAAAAGGCTAAATGTATTCAATCGTCCCTTAAACAAAGCTGAGGGATGAGTGACAATACATATTACTTAGTTCTCCTTTACTGTACAGCGCACTGGGGAAACAACCTATATCACAATATATATATTTTTGGGAGGAAGTAAAGGCCAAATCCTCACAGTATATTACACATCTGTACAGGACTTGCCATATTCTGACTTCATCAATAAAACAAAAGTAAAAAAAAGATTGGCCTCTGTAGCTCTGCACAAAATGTGTCATGTTTTTCATTCACATGGGACAGTGTACATTTACCAACAACTGCACTTGGAAAAAAGCAATGTGAATATGCAAAAGATAGTGTTCAAAATGGCAACTTTGCCACTGTAATTTAAAGCCAAACTATAATGGACAAAACAACCGAAGACTACCAAGAATAACCTCATCAGCATGAACAAATATATCTACACCACTACATATCTAAACCACTCAAACTGACACATTATTTTGTGGGGAATTCATTTTCAAATCAGAGTAAAATGCATGTTCATACAAAGTGGCAGCTAGATTTCCAAGTTGTGGTCAATCACCACCGTTCTCACTCTCTCACTCACCTGCTAGTATGTCTGTATTCCTGGCTGCAATGGTCTTAATCTTCACAATGCCAGACTCTGCAGCCTAAAGGTCAAAAAGAAAAGAGGACACATTTACATCTGATGCAACATGTTTCAAAAGGTGCTGGTGGTGCAGCAGCAACACTGTGGTAGAGGCATCAGACACCATCTCTTATTGTGATGGCCGCAGGGGAGAAACAGCTAGGCCCGACTGCTAAGAGACAGAAGGAGGGCTGGTAATCTGTTGAGAAGGGGCTTCAACTTTAGAGGGATGTGCTGATTTCCCCAGTGATGTGTCTGGCAGGGGAGGTAAGATATGGAAAGGGGGATAGAGGAATGTCAAGAGACAGGAAGGGCGGGGGGTGGGTGACATGGAGACAGGCTAAATGTGAGCCAGTCTGTGTCTTGTGTGAGAGAGAACAGAGATACTGAGTATTTACCAGTCAAAACAGAGGCTGCCGCTGTCATCTTTCTACAACAACCGCAAGCCACTGAAAAAGCTGTCAAGATATTCTCTCCTTCTCTCAACCTCTGCTCATCCTCTCCCCAGCATTCTTCTCCATCACTAACCCCCCCTACCCTTTCCAGCTTCCTTCATAAATCGTCTTCTCCTCTTCTCAGACTATTTCTGTCTTAATAACCATGAGAAAACAACACTTTTCATACCGAAAATAATCTGTCTAAGAGATAAAGGGTGCAAACGTGTACCTTGAGACAACTGTGCTGTAAGTCTACATATTTTAAGATTGTTTATCTCTTTTATCAGTCATCTCAATGAGCATTTTTTTTGGCAACCTGATGCTGAGGTAACGACCATCTGCAAAGCCCACACAAGGCAGGAAAGAAGCACACGGTAAACAAAGACAGTCTGTCCAGCATACATTTAACTATGCTATTTATTTACTTGATTTATAATAAGGTTACTGAGTTCCTTCTCAAAACCATAGTTATCCTATAATCTGTGCAGTCACAAAGTCTAACATTGTGAGAAACATCCTGAAAAATGTAGTAAAACAATTCAAGCACAATGTAGTAATAAGCAAATCAGACAACTTTGGATTAGACACCCTTGATGAAGAAAAATGATGCAGCTGCCCCTTATGTTGGAGTGGCTGAAATATTTGGCTAACAACATGATTGCATCACTTGTCATTTAAACAGCAACAAGGTCGAGATACAGTGGAAGTCAACAATTCATAACCTGCTCAGCAGTCTGTTACCAAACAACAGCTGGTTAGCCTGTCGGGCTGTTAATACAAACTGTGCTCTGGCATTTTACCATGCAGCTCCTTAAAAAGTTAATCTTCAAAAAATGCTAGTCTCCGTCTTCTCCTTTGTTCCTCGAACGGAGCCACTGAGGTCTTAACAGGGCAATGAGGGGAACACAGTGAGCCTTTTTAGTCCCAAATAATTACAAGCATGTTGCGGCTGCTTTGAATATTCCCACAGGCTGTGACTATAAATATACTCTACCTACATGTATGACAAATAATTGAAAAGACAAGTGGCAGAACTGCAAAGTTTGGGGATATCGGGGAAGTTTTTAAAGAAACAAACGATACAAATCGAATTCGATTCCATTTAAAATCAGACCTCATTTACAGCTGTGGTCTGATGAGTTTTGGACTGCAACGATTAGTAAATTGATCAATTAATCGAAAGACATAAAATTAGAAGTGAACAATTGTGATTCAAATTATTTTTGTCAAGGCAAAATGTGATTTGCCATTTTTTGCTAGCACTTCAAAACATTTGAATTGTCTGTCTGACAAAATAAGTTATTTGATGACATCTGATGGGCTTTCTTCATAATTTTCTTAGCAAAACAATTAACCAGTTGATAGATGAAAAAATACTGATGACTCATTGATGAAAAAGAAATCTTGGCTGCAGCATGAGTCTGAGATGAGTTGTGCTTCACTAACTGCAGGTTTACAGATGTCTTCACACCTGTGAACCTGTATGCTTTGTTGGTGCTTATATACAAGCATATATGTATACTGTACATGCCTATATAAGCTAACTGCACACTGTACCGCAGCTGTCAATCTAGTGAACTGAAATGAGTCACCCAGAAAATTTGCAGCCTATGGCCCAAGGGCAGTGAGAGATATGAGAATGTTTCCTCCTTTCACCAAGTTTTACAGTAAATAGTGCTTCAAGTCCCATTCAAATACTTCTGATGTGAGCATTTAAACACCTGGCTTTCCCAAAGTGGCCATGTATGTTGAAAAAAGAGAACACATTAATGGAGCAATATAATTGAGGGACTATTTATCCAAATATTTGGCCCTAAGGATGTTGTTCAATGATAATAGTGGATGCTTGGAAGGTGATTTAACAGGATATTATCATCTGTGATTTGCTGAGGCTGATGTTGATGAGACACAAGAGTGCCATCTTGGAAAATAATCTCAAACAATGTCATCTGTCCTATGCAAAACTCGTCAAAAAGTTTTTTTTGTTCCATGTCTGTGGAATTTGTGAAGTCAAATAAAACCAATTAACCAGCAAGTGCCTCTAATTAGAAGCATATTGTTTGTGTGTGTTCTGCCTGTAGTGGAACAAGGATCCCCATCATGATAAATGATAGTAAATTGCTGCATTTGGAAAAAACATTTTGTGCACAAAATATTTTCAATCTCTTCAATGAAAACCTTTTAATACTGGCCGTCTTTTTGATGGAGTTCCAGGCTGAATGAAACTAGTGAAAGAAACACATTTATCCACCTACTTCCTCACAGAAAGTGCTGTTTGAGCTTTCTGTTTTAGCGTAGAACTTTTGTCTCTACAGAAACTGTCAGCATTATGAAGTCACCGACATGTGTAAGGAAATACCACTGGCCTGATGATGTCTTTCTAACAGAGAGACAAAATCCCACTCCCGTCCAGTTAACTCCGCACAATATTGGGGTTTTACTGGTATCCAATATGACAATATTTTCTAACTAAATGTGGCGATGAACCGCTGTATGCACATATTTCTTTCCACCTACTTTAAAACATTATTATTGATATCATGAAGGCCCACTTGCAGATGTAGACATACAATGTTTTTAAAAATGTACACATTCACTGGGGGAAACAAGAAAACTGCTTAGTCAATGCTTAATTTAAGTTTAAGCTTATTGACAGAAATATTCATTTCAGGCCGATGCTAGTATTCAATTTTTAAAACCTTCATCGGTCGATACCCATTGCGCGCCGATATTGTGCACCCCAAGTAAAAAGCGAATCTTATATGATATTTTCATCATCAAGGTCATCCTAAAAAAAAGGATTAAGATATTCAAAACTATGCTCCGTGCTAATATTTCTGAATTCTATAAATGCAAACCAAAATACAGTCCTGGACAAATCTGACTGTTAAATCTCAATGACAGGTAGAAAACAACATTCAATTCTGGTCTCTGCTGTACTGATGATGTCAGGACCAAGACATATAAGAATTGCTGGGTACTTTCAGTTCTTCTCCAGACTCTTAAAAGCAGAACTAACCCATGTCTGAGTGCCAGCTCATTTTTTCTGGAAACCGACATTAGCGAAGCTCATCAAAGAATGACTTCCTTAGAAACATGCTGGGAGAATCTCAAAACTCAGCAGTTTTTTGGAACTGACTTTGCATATTATGAAAAAGGCTTATTCAGTCAGAACTTCAGTGCAATAGTGTCAGTTCACCAAATCCTCACTCCATGTTGTTACTTTGTCTCTGTGCAGCTGAGCTTACACGACCTGTCTTGCAAATGACTTGTGCTAACCGATCCATACAAAAAGGTTGCCCATAATGCTTTCATTAATTCTGCAGGTTTTCCCAAGACAAGCAGTCACATTTCACTGGGAGCTACAGACAGTTGACAGCCCCTGACTCATCCACAGTGAGAGAGTGGAGAGCTGGCTGCCTGATGCTTTATTTTCACCTAGGCAAAAGCAATCAGAGCACAACAAACAGCAAAGCCCTGGTGGTTTCACTGACTGCTACTCAATGAAAGAGAGGTAGAGTGTGAAGCTACGATGCAGAAAAATCAATAGGAGTCTTCTTGGCTGCTCTTAACCCAGAGAAACCACTGTCTGTGTTGCAATGTCACTGTGGGAGACAGGCTGGGAAATGTGGGAGGAACTGGAATTGAGACTGGCTGGGATATGAAGATGGGGCTTCTTCAGTTTTATTTTGCAATACACTTAAACAGAAATTTTAAACAGAAATATAAGTATGAATAGAATAAACACTACAAAACTATCAGACCAACAGAGCTCAGCTTGTTTGTAGCACAAATACATCCCAGAAAATTTAACCATGATGGCTCAAATTGGAAAAGGTTGTTTCAGTCACAACACTGTCAACTGGAGCACGAGTGAGCTGAGGCTGTGGGAAACATCAAAGTGGCTCCCTGCTCTACTGTGATCCCTAAGGGGAGATGTTGGTGGGGAGCAGGACACACGGGTGATGATTAATCAATATTGACGGAGATGCTGCATTCATGAGGCCCCCCAGGGTAAGGACCAGCAAGCAGTCTGGGATGTGAGACCAGTGTGCTTTTTATGGTCCTGCATAACTGCCACACAGCTCGTAGTGAAGTGTGAGCCACTTAAGTCAAGGGATCAGGCTGCGATGTCCGAAGCACAAAGGAACTGGAAGCACTTGCTGAACTATTTGTCTTTCTCATTGTAATGCTGTCTTTAACCAAGGTGAGCTGAGGTAAAAACAAACCAAGCCAGTGTAGCCTGATATGTATTTTCCCTGCTGCGCTGGATGACGAATATTTTCATGGCCCTGAAAGCCTCACATACAGTACAGCATTTCATCTAATGACCCCTATGACCGCTGTTACATATGCAAGCAAACAGTGAGCTTGCTATACCTGCTGGGATTTAGAAGGAATTAAGGTAAAGAGGCTCTGACTGAGATGGTGTCTGTTGAATTACATAACTTTGGCAAACACACAGCATCTGTATCTCTACACAGTTAGAAAATGCAGCATGGGCAAACCATGACAGAGTAAATGGAGATTGTGTTTATCTAATATTGTATGTCACCATCCTCTCAATACGTTTATCTTTTGTCCATTTAACTAAGGTTCACATACAACCAATCGGCAACTGTTTTCATCAGTTCATCATTGTGAAAAAAATGTTTTCTTAACTCCTCTTTATGGGTTGTGGACATAAGACATTTGAGGACGTCATCTCTGGCATAAGGTGACAATGATCAACATTTTACAGACCAAAGAACTAATTGAAAAAATGACTGACAGACAATCCTATAATGAAATTAATCATTAGTTGTAGTCCCTCAATACAATATATTTCAGATGTAAGTGAACTCTGACCGAAACCCAGTGGACTGCTGAAAACAGACAATGCATATAATAAAGAGGGTTGTGTCGTTTGGGGCAAAGTGGATTCACATACGCTGGGTTGACTGTTGCCTTCTATGTGAGAATCTAACAATACACATACACTGTAAGAGACACTGACAGTGCACCTCCTTGTACTATTCTCTTCTCAAACCAAGCCACGATCTCACCAAGACTGCTGCACAACGAAGCCAGTGAGTAACTCCTAGGAATATAAAAAACTAAATACTGAATGAATGTATGTACTGTATGACATTGCTTCTGCTGCACTGATGCCGGCAAGCTTACTCCAACACCAGCGTGCAATGTGAGAAGCTAGACAGACCTATATAAGCCAAACAGAGGTCTTCTATGACAAATAATAATACAAAATAATTTAATTACATTTTTGCTGGAAATAGCTCATCTGAATATGGTCCCCTCATTAAACCACTTGTCTCCTGGTATTAGAATAACAGTAGTGAGCACTCAAATTGCAATAAATACATTTCTCATGAGTAATATCTATTTAGCGATGCTCACAGTTTTGGTTTTAGTTGTGGAGGGCAACCACATACAACAGGTTTGAATGGAAACCTGATCAAATCATTGGAAAATAAGAGCAACATGTCTAGACACAATGTCACTGTCATTCAGTATCATTCACAAACCTGAAGGTGTACAAGTGAGGAGATACACTTTGTATGTTTGTGTATTTGTTTTGTGATATGCGAGTCCTAACCACTGTTATTCTGATAGCAGGAGAGAAGTGCAGTCATGAGTGGGCAATGCTCAGGTAAGCCATTTCCAGCACAAAATCTTTTGTTTTTTTCACATTTGTCAAAGAAGACCTTTGTTTGGCTTGTGTAGGTCTGTCTAGCATCTCACATTGCAAGTTGGTTTTGCAGAAAGCTTGCCAGTATTAATGCGGCAAAAGCAATTTCATACAGTACATAACTTCCAATTAAGTGCCCTATATAAACATGCCCCTTTTAAAAAATAAAGCATCCAGTGTAGACATATTTATATCTTAGCTCTAGCATTATATAGACATTCACAGACTGGTTTGCTTTGCACAGGTTTTACTGCTAGGGGTAAACAAAACTCTGTTTGGTGTACTGAGCCTTAAAGTCATGGTTATTCCCTTTTTCACCAATGTGACACTGCTAACTGCTGAATATGTCTCGTAAATAACCTGAAGCCAGTAAAACCGTTTGCTAGTTGCATGGCGCTATTATGTAAATACAAACGTGGGTCAGCTAAGTTCGTTAGGGTTACCTCTTTTTTGTAACCTAAAAGGTTGGACACGGGGCATTTTAAACACTTGTATCAGCTACTGGAAGGGCCCACTAGCTGACACAACTTTTAATATACCCATACAGTGTGAGGACAGCTCAGTGTCCACATCACCCACAGAGTGGAGGCCCCGGTGGTTTGAGGGGGAAACGGGCTCAAACGGGCACATATGTACAACTCTATAAAAATTAAAGTCAGATTCACAAACGAGACAACCTGCTGAACGCCATGGTAACGGCACAGTGAAGCTAACTAGCCGGCTAACCTCTTTGACTGGGGGGAATTTCTTCTTGCACTCCATAGACAGAGACCGCAGGTCCGTCTGCATGTTCTCCAGCAATTTCTTTACCGCTTCGGGACTGCTGGTCGACATCTTTGACGGCGTCTTCGACAGAAATCTCGAGAAACTTCAAACGATACGGAATGCCGGAGCGCAGTAGCCCCCCCGCCCATCCACAGCGGGAATATAATCCTTCGCTACTTTATTCGACACCCCTGGAAAGGAAAATAAAAACGCCGCGGTCCATTGACACAGTATCCCACTTCTCTGCTTCGGGCGCCCGTGCGCTGGAGAGCAGCGATGACACCGGCATATGTTCCTCTTCCTCACAGCCCGCTGACATTAGCTCCGTGAAGTAGCATCGTTACCCCTTTATTTCTGGCTCTTAAGGCTGCTCACTATCGAAGATATTCGCCAAATTGAGCAGTCTGCCATCAGCGGCCGACAGGTCCACTTTCCTTCCCACAATGCTTCGGTGGACAGTGACACGTCAGTCGGACTTCCGTAAACAGTGACCGAGTCAGGATAATGACGACAGCGACCCCTGCTGGGAGACACGGGCTCTGACAGAGACACGCCTGGGCACAGATACGTGGACTTACACCGCCTAAAGGTTAAGAAAGAAGTTGCAGCGGCAGTTACAGACACAGCTGCTTTTATAGATGTTTATTGTAGTAATTATACATTGTTGGGACTTAATTATAAAGTTCTATGTGGACACATGTGGCCGATATATAGTTAATTAATGTGTGGAAGTACTTGACATGAGAATCTCAATTTTCTTCTTCTTTATTACACTTGATCTTGCATCCGAAACTACTTTATAAAATATGATGAATTGTTATGGTTAAACTGGCCAACAGTATATAAAGTAGGCCAGTTAAAAGGAGCTCAGATTCAAGCAGCTACACTGTTAAAATACTGCTTGCACATCAATGCATCATTATATTAAAGGTGCACTATGTAGTTTGGAGGAAGACATTTTATTCAGAAGAGAAAGATCTTCATTGACTGATTTTTCAAAGAAACAAATTCACAACTAAACCAAAACCTTGATGTAATGATATAACACTGTTCTGAACAGAGAATACTTTTACTTTTGAAAGGTTTAAGTATATTTATTGATAGTGTATTTATGGAAAATTTCAAAATATAAATTTATAAATGGATTTGAGAAAAAAAATGTAGTGCATTCCAGAGACAGGGAATTATATAAAAATGAAACTGAAACTGAAATGACAGAAAATAAATTATACAGTATGTCATTGGATGGATGGACTTACTAAGCTAAGCTAACTCTTCACATATCAAGTGCAGACGTAGCCTATTGCCCACTTCACTGTGTATACATCACTGTATTGCCTAAATCACAATGTGTTACAATATTAGGGACGTTTTTTTCTTCCATGGCTTACAATATTTAAAAATGTAATCATGTACACTAACTTAGCAATTCTTGACTTATCAAATATGTTTTCCAAAGGAATTAAAGGGGGATATTTGAGAGTTTCACTTCAGTTTCACAGAAAGTATAGTTATTGATAGTATATTTATAGAAAATGTAAAAAGCGAATGCTTCATCTCTGAATGGGGCATTTTTACACTACGAAATTGCTTTTTGTACTTTTTGACGGACAATCTGACTTCCTCCACCATTGAAATTATATAACCAATGATTAAAACTCAGATATTAATCTAACAAACTGGGATTTAGAGAACAGAAAATAGTGAAAACATATATGTAAATAGTCCGACTTTGACTTCTTGCACCTGCTTACAACATGCACCCAGATCCCATTTTATTAGGTGCAGTTACTGTAGAGGTATTTATATTTACAGTAATCATGAGACAGGACAGCATGCCAAAGTGATGGGATGAGATGCATTAAAGTAATATTGCAGCATCCGTCAGCCTGGATATTGTTTGTGAGACTGAAAAATGATATGTGCATGATATGACACGGTAAACAGGAGCACCCATTCCCCGAGGCTGCACGCTGACAACCAGAAGGAGCCCACATACTACCTGTGAGGTTTCAATTGGGCGATAAGAGTAAACACACTGCACCAGTCTCCTGGCTATCCTCTTCATCCTGGCTTAGTTTTCAGTGCCTTTTTAACGACATACTTTTCAAATGAAAATGTGTAAATCATTTTTTCTTTGCAATCTAAATGCAGACGAGAAACTCTCCTTTTAAAAACATTCAATTCGTTGGAGCTGCTCTTTTCACAAGGAGCCCTCCACACATCGCTTATTTAAAAAAAAAAAAAATTAGGCTGCTGAAGTTCTGTGTTGTTTTGCTGAAGAAAGAGCTCTTGTCCTCGGGGAGTACAAAATTCCTCAACTCCTTAAATCCTTTTGGATTTTGATGAAAGGGAACAAAACAACACGAGAGTAGCAACAAGAGAGCCTCAAAGTTTTTCATACCATCAAGGTGAAGTGGAGTAGCTTTCAGATAAAACCAGATAATGTATACCATTTGAAAATCTCTGATTAGAGAGTGTTGAGTCTTTTGAATCCCAGCATTACTTTTAAATTAAACTCTGCACTTTTTCATGAAATTCACTTTTTTATTTCAGTAATTTGTATGATAAAATTGTTTGAGAACGGCTTGCTTTATACACCAAATCATTGATGCTCTGTAGCTCTGAGCTGCACTCCATCTACAGCCTTATAATTATGGTGCTAAAACTTCCCTAAATGTCAAATTGAGACATCAATTTTACTTCAGCAGCACACAATGAATCCTGTCAGAACACTGAAAGAGTGCAACCCCCGGTGATTCTTTATATTTCTGGAGATTGAGTACTTTGAGATGTGAAGAAATGACAGCATAAAGCTGATTTGTGTTAGTTACACCATTTCCCCAGCGGCACTTACTATAAATAACTTTTTGTATGAGCCATTCAGATTTCTTTTGTATAGTTAAACGCTTGTCTTACTTCATTCCAGAAACCTGCTGATGTGAAACAACACCTAAAACAGCGTGCTGGTTTGAAGGTGTGAGGAGTAGCGAGGTAAACTTTCCATAAAGTGCAGTCAGTGGATTTGAGAAAAAAAATGTAGTGCATTCCAGAGACAGGGAATTATAAATAAAATGAAACTGAAAAGACAGAAGACAATAAATTATACAGTATGTCATTGGATGGATGGACTTACTAAGCTAAGCTAGCTGTTCATATATCAAGTGCAGACGTAGCCTATAGCCCACTAGATTGTGTATACATCACTGTATCGCTTAAATCATAATGTGTTACAATATTAGGTACATACGTTTTTTTCTTCCATGACTTACAATATCCATCCATCCATCCATCCATGTAAAAATGTAATCATGGAACATACAGTACACTAACTTAGCAATTATTGACTTATCAAAAATGTATTCCAAAGGAATTAAAGGGGGATATGTGAGAGTTTCACTTGAAAACATTCAGAAATTAACTGAAAGCATCAACAAAATGGGAAGAAATGGCAGTTTTGAAATCATGATGTTCATGTATTGTGTTGCAGAAATATTCACTGAAGATAACATGCTAACCTGGTCCCCGAGCTCCTGCTCCAAACCAATAGCTGAGCAGCTAGCTGAGCTAACTAGCTAACTGTGGCTACAGTTAGCTGCAGTTTGCAGTTACTGTTGTGATATGTTGCCCTTTATTTGTAGTAGTTCAGGAAAGTAAAACAGACTGTAAAGTGTTAATCAATTACAGTACAGTGGCCCACAAAATAAAATACAGTGCATTTTACTTTGTTGTACTGTTGCAACTTAGTAATGTGTTGCTTTAAATGACATAACATTGTCTTATATACACCATGACATCCTCCAGTAGCTTAAGAATGTCACTGTAAATGAAGAGTGTAGTGCTTGAATTTCAGACTATTTCTCCTTTTATCATCAAAATAGATACATTCATTATACTATTATTTGTGTGCTGAAAATAAATTGTATATCCCACAAAATATGAACATATTTGAAGAGAAGAAAATATTTCAAATGAGGGTATTTTTTTATTCAGTCATAAAAAATATTTTTTTAGCATATAAAAGTTACATATTTAAAAGTGTTCCCTATCAGTAATCAATGATCATATTCATTGCAACATCTAAAGAAACTCATAATTATACAGCGGAGAAAGAGTTTTGGATGAAACCCTTCGACCAGCTGGCCTTGTTAATATTATCTATGTGGCACAACTGTCTCCTTCAGGCACTTTACGTTTTTTAATTTCATACAACTCAATGCATTAGAGATAAGGCAAATCGACTACATTAAAATCATGTCAATACTCAGAAGATCACGTAACATGTTTATGCAACTGCTCAATACAGCAACAGAAATAAAAACAAATTGAATAAAAAGAAAATCATAACATATCTGAAAAAAACAAAAACAATAACAGAGCTTAATTGAGTTGTGGTCAGTTCAGCTAAATGTAAATGTAAAATCCAAATCTTACATTCAAAAGCATTGGTTATTAGTATGCTTTTGTAGGATTTTTTTTTTTAATTACAAAAAATGACATCCTGAGAAAATAACTCTCTACCATACAGTAAAAACAGAGCTGTCAGCATGATTGGATTGAAGGATGGAATACAAACTATGCCTTTACTCTGAATGCATTACAGACGTGCTTCAAAACACATTCAAGTGAACTTTTAGGATCTGCGCACTCATGAGACATCTCTCCTGCTTCCTTCACAGCAGATGTTAGAATCAAAAACTTGAATGTCATGTCAGACTAATCAAACTTTAGAGATGTCCACGGCACAAAATAAAAATGCTTCCTTAGAAAGCAGACCAAATCAAATTTAAATTCTTAGCCACTGCTTAACAACAATGGCCACATTTTTTTAAACGTACATGTGACTCTGCTACTGGCAAATGAGATGGGAACCATTTCCCCAAGAAGAGGATGTGCTGATGCCATCATACAGTATGGCGAAGGAGATGTACGAAGGAGAAAGCTCCAGCAGCAGATCAGCAGTCGCAGGTCAGGTGACTCTTCAAGTCTGCACTGCGCCTGTTTCGCTACCTTGCCTGGTGAGGTATTGCAGAGAGAGTTGGGATGGGGCCAGTCGGCGTGTCAAAGCTCAGAAGTGACCTTTGACCTCTACAGGGCTCTGATTCCGACCCTAAAGTCTCTAGCAATGAGACTCCTTTTCATCAACGGGGAAGTAGCCGTCCTTGGTGGGAGGTGCTTTCTGATGGAGGCTGTCGCCGTCCGCTGCGAAGATGGCCAGCAGCTTCTCCTGTTCTTGCTTTGTCTTTGGCAACTCAGTGGAAGGAGTGGTCAAGATAACAAGGCGCTGTGAATGAAAAAAATATAAAACAGAGGAAAAATTGAGAACATTCATATCTATTAATTTTTTAACAAAAGAGTGCATGGCAGTTGAAAAACTGAAAGGAAATGAAGAGCGAAAGAATACAGTATTCCATCCAACAAAGGTTCCCCACTGTAATCTAACCACTGGGGTTACGTGGTACAACGATAGACCGCAAGACAGATCTTTGATTATTTTTGCCATAATTTTGGCTAAAAAAGTAAAACTCAACAAATAAACTTTGGCATTGGTTTGGCCACTAGGGGCAGTGCAACTTATAATGACAAATTATTCAGTAAGCAGATTCGTAGCACAAATCATTTGGAGTCGTATGACTGGCGATCCAATCAATGCAAGTCCCATATTCACTGTTCTTTGAGTTCTGTTTTCTCCAGCAGCTCCTGAGGGAAACATCTCGCTCTTTAGCTGGTAATGTGCTACAATGTTTGGCTGGCAAGTAACCTTGTTTGTCTGCTAGTTGATGCTGTGCAGGTAGTGGCATGGTATGTTTATCAGAGCCTGCAGGGAACTAGGTCAAGGTTTGATGGCCGTCAAACCAAAACAATAAAATGAAAGATGCGTAAACCATAGACATCACCAGAGATGAGACAAACCACTTGAACCATTTTGGGTCTGTAACGGCGGAGATGGCTGCTGTGTGAAATAGATACAATTGATACATTATCAGCCAATGGTGTTGACAATTGGGTTTCACTGCAGTTTCAACAAATTTGGTGTGGCTGCTAACAGACTTCATGAGAGACGAGGATATAATGCTAACACACAGGATTACCAATGGAAAGGTGAGGTTATTCAAACATTAGACATTAAACTTGCATTTGTACAAGCGCTCAGGGGGGATGTGCTGACGGCATCAAACCGGCACCCTGTATTGATCCTTGAATGAAGTTGGTGCGGGGAAACATGCCCATATGTAATAGAAAATAATTTAACTTATTATGGGTCAAAGTCACCAGACTTTTTAAGCAAAATTGATCTGATTTGACCTTCGAAAGTGAAGTTATGGCTTCGTCACCATCTTTTCAACTCAAAAACCCTGGATTTGTTGCCAAGATGGGTGCTGAGTAGAAAGACTTTCTGAAGTAGAATTTTCTCCGTTCATTCATCTGGAGTGACAAATGTAGAGCCATTAATGCTTTTGCACCATTGGGTGAAACGTACCTCTCTCAGTGTTCCAGGGGTGTAGTACAGCTTCACTGCGATCCAGACAGGGATACACAGCATGGAGGACAGGGCCAGGACCCAGCCTATGCCATTGCCCCACCATGGGTAAACATATTCATTGTTATACTTCAGAGGTGAGTACTTGATCAAGGCGAAAGCAAAAGTTCCCTGATAACAGAGGCGGAGAGAGAGATTTCATGGTTATGCATGGATGGACTCTGCTACATGTCTGATATCTTAAAAACTAGTAAGTGACAATAATTATGTTGTCTCATCATGTTTTTAAGATATCGATGAAAAGGCTCAATTAAAAAGGTTATTTGATATAGTTTGCAAACATTTAAATGTATTTTCAAAGTCAGCCAGCAGAGGCTGCTCCTCTCTCAGGAGAGTAAATTATAAAAGCATGCAAAGTGAAAACGAAGTGAAACCCACAAAGCATGTTGCAGGGGTGAAGAAAAGCCAGCAGTATTTGATGACAGGGCCGGGGCGGTAGCCAATCATGTCTTCAATGTTGTCATAGAAACGGTCCGCACCTGTAATCAGAGAGAAACGAAGGGAATGCTGTGGAGACGTACATCAATATCTACCAATCGTCTGTGTTGAGATTCACTCTGTTCAGACGGCGGAAATGGAGAAAAAACCCATCACATTAATAAAACAAAGACAGAAATGACTTCGTAGAAACCATAAAATCGTCTTTAACACTGCAGGCTACTTTACTGTGATTTTTTTTTTTTAGCTCCTTAAGTTTGTTTTCCTATTATTGGTTTTATTCACTGTGCAAACCTGCTGATTGAAATAACACCCCCCTCAATAAGCCTTGAGAAAAAAAGCCTTTCACTTTTACTGATTGACAGGGACAAATAGGGCCTGGTGAGAAAAAAGCCATTGTCCTTTAAATGTCCCATTCATGTGTTTCCAAACAGCCCGACCTTCACACTCACCATAAATCCAGGCAATACAAACAGTCTCAAAAATAGCCACGAAGAGCAGACACATCCCACTGGCTGCATAATAGTCAAAGAGCTGGAAGATGTACATGCCTCCCTGTGAAGACAGGGTAACATGGGTTCATACACTGGAGGTTCAACCAGCAAAAGAAAACCTGCTTGCAGCCAAATAATGAGAAAAAATTAAGATGGAGAAGGCAAATATTTTGTTAAGAAGATCATGTTCAGACAGTTAAAGAAACACTTCTGAACGCGATGGGATTTTAGGAGATTCTGAGGGCTGCTAACAAGAAGCTGTAGTAGGTAGATATAGGCTTCACTCGCTGTACAGTTACCCTTGTTGGAGCAAGATTACACGCTTGAAAAACATTAAAACTAAGGTCGCTGAGACCCACCTCCGTCAGCATGATGAGCCCCATGAGGAAGGACACCACTGCCACTGCCAGAATGAAGAGCTCCCTGCGGTTCTTACGCCTGAAGGTGGAGGGATACATGTCCACCATGGCTGTCACCAGGCTCTCCACACATACAAACTGATCAAGGAAGAAACAGGTAGCACAAGATTTTTCAGCCACTGGATAGTTGCATGGAGCGATGGTGGTGTTTTTAAAATGTTTAGGCTTGGCACAACTGGGTACAAAAAAACAAGCAAGACAAGCAAGGTGGTTTTTGTGCCTAAACACATCAGACCATTAAACAGAAAATTGAACCTAAAGAAACAAAGTCTCAACATAAAGAACTGTACTGTTTCAACAGACTGTCTGTGTAGTTTGTGTGTGTGTGTGTGTGTATGTGTGTGTGTGTGTGTGTGTGTGACCTACCTAAAAAAAAAGTACAAGGCAAACAGAATTTAAGCAGATCTGTGCACATTTGGCTCAAAAATAATCCCTGGTGCTTTGAAAGACTGACGTTCGAGACTGTAATATTGGAATTCTCTGTTTGTGTGTTTTTGAGTGGTGCATGTCTTTGTCTCACCTGACTGTCCAGTCCCAGAAAGACGATCATGATGAAGAAGCAGCAGGCCCATAGAGGGGAGAAAGGCATCATGGACACAGCACGAGGATAGGCTATGAAGGCCAAACCTGGACCTGAGTTAGACAGATTTTTAAAGTTACATTCACATTGAAAATACCCGGAATGTATTATTCTTGCTAGTATTAATATCATCAAAACCACAGAGACCATTGAGAGGTGAAAAACCAACCAGACTCAGCCACTTCTGAGATAGGAACGTTCTGCTCGTAGGACATAAAGCCCAGGATGGAGAAGATGGCAAAACCTGCAATGAAACTGGTGCCACTGTTCAGGAAACATAGGGAGAGGCAATCCCTGGGGAAAAGAAACACACAGAGAGGTGCATCTAATGATGAGGAATTGGACATAGTAACAGGTTGATTCTCTTCATCTCTTCTCATCAAGATTATAGACTAAGGTATAACAACAGGTTGACAGAAATACAGAGTTGTTCGTTGTGCCAAATGCGTCATCCTTTACTTGTAGCAGTTGTTGTTGTATTTGTTGTAACTTCCCAGCGCGGTGAGGCAACCCAGGCAGATGGCATAGGAGAAGAAGATCTGAGTTCCAGCATCCATCCATACCTGAGGCATAAAGGAACAGAAACAAAGCCATCAAATAGAGAAAAACACATTTCAAATCAAATCAAATCAAATCAAATCAAATCAAATCAAATCAAACAACTTTATTTATCCCAGAGGGCAATTCAATTTAGCAGTCCTACACACTGAGCAAAATATACAGACAATAAACAAAAGACACGACACAGGAGTAGACTATGTCAGAGAGACACAATGGGCTGGGCATGAGTAGCCTATACAGTTCAAAGAATAAAAACATAAGATCCCAATGAATGAATGAATGAATCAATGAATCAATCAATAAGGTACCCAACAATGACACTGATACCCCAGCAATACAACAACAATGTTCATTTCCAGACACTGCTGTCAACCAGACACTGCTGTCAAAGGAGACAATAAGAATTAAAACTAAAAATTACTTTTTCGTTCCATTTCTGTGTTGTTGTTTTGTCATGTTAGGTGTCCCAAATGTATTCATATTAATGTTGCTCACTAAATTGCACATATCTGACCTGTGGTGTGTCTGTGCTGGATGTTTACACTTACCCGAATTTGCCGACTGTAACTGCTGCACACACCATATATATCTTAGAGTTATCATTTAACTGTGTTCCTACTATATTTATCTTTGTTTATCTAAAGCAACATTATATAGAAACTGGGCTTCTGTGCGATAGTGGCATAATGTTGCTTTAACATATACTTCTCACTGTTATTTATCTCTACCGCTCCGTAAATATGTATATATTCTCCACACATTACTGCTTTATTGCACTTCTGGTTAAAGCTAAACTGCATGCGCAGCTTGTACTCGGCAATAACACAGTATCTTTTGGCCTTTTCCTGGCTTTATTCATAGGACAGCATTGAGAGGTGACAGAGAGGGGCGAAGACATGTAGCAGGGGGCCACAGGTTGGACTCATACCCTGGGCTGCCGCAGCAAGGCCAAGGCCTCTGTACTCTGGATGCACGCTCTACCAACCAAATCTAATCTAAAATGGGATGAGTTAGTTGTACCTTCTGAGAAAGTACTGTATATGCTGAACATTTGTACAAGTATGTCTAAAAGTCAACTTTTAAAAAGTGTCTTTTTGAGGAGCTATGTAAATGTATTCACACTGACTGAACTCAATCTACAGCTTTTCTGTTACCAAACCAGCTTTCTGGGCTACATCAGCTCTCACTGACAGAATTACTACGGTATGGAGTTCAGGAAGAACGACCACAGAACCCATAAACATAAGAAAGTGTGGTGTCTGCTCTTTGTTGCTCTGCATCCTATATGTGTAAAGACAAGAAACATTTCATGAAGGTACTAGATAAATCCCCAATTCTGACAAGATCAAGTATCGGGGACTACTCTGCACCACACTGTGAACTTTGCAGCATTTCCAACTCAGTGATGTCCATTGTAAAGCTTGATTTTTACACAGCCTCCTGTGTACCCTTCTTGTTGAGAGCGTTGTCTCCACTCACACCACCTCATCACTTTTTAAAAACTAAATCTAACTCCCAGACTCTCTCCATCTCAACCTTACCCCCCCTGACATCACCCATCCGGCAAAGTCTATTATCCATTCCGGTCTCTCCGAGGCATGGAGTGCAGCACTTTTCCACCCTAACTCTGAACGCTCTCTCACACTCCAAAATGTAAATAAGGTTTCCCTTTGTGCTTGAGATTCTGGTGAAGTGCTCGCAGGGCACTGGGGCATGCTTTAGATAGCTGGCAGTCAGTACTGAAGATCTGATTGACCGGGGGTTCAACCACCAACACAAGCTCTGGACACAACATTACACAAAGGCAGGTATTCCCAAGGCAACAGCTCCATTGGCCTAGCTTGTTGGCCTGTGCACACAGGGCTTGTATTCATCCCCAGAGCCCTGAGAGGGATTAAAGGGCCTCTCTTTTTGATTTTCACACTAGTTGCAACTGCAGGAAAAAGGAAATGTGCATGTTACCACCACCATTCTCAATCCACTCCATTTCATTCCGCAGTGGATGAGTTCTTGACATGCTGCTGGACAAATTATTAAATGACACTTTCCCCTCGAGAAAACAAGTGGCATCAGTGCATGTTTTTGGTTTAAATTCTTGCCAGAAAATGTGATAGAAATGATTGGATGGATACGGGGAAATTTGACATCAGAAGCAGGACTTGCAGTCTGTCTGCTTAATTGTTTGGCCACTGGAGGGCGGCTGCACACAATCATTAGCATTTAAAGTTGATCTGTTAGCAAACCTTTGCCCATTCATGCATCTAGCAAATACAGTGAAAACATTAGAGTTTATTTAGTTGTGTTTCTGGTCAGCTGAGCAATGTAAGTCCAATTCTGACTCTCCTTTTAGGCCCCACATAGTCCTGTCTTCTGCACTATGAGTGTAGCGAGAGCGCACAATACAGTGAAGTTGCAGGCTGGAAATACAAAACAATGATCTATTGTTCCTATCCAAACATATCTGGGTACTTTTTATTTGGCTAAACTAAACCACGCATCAGTCAAAGGGGCAACAGATCAAACAACACTGATGCTGGTAATACTGCTGATAAAGAGCTACTTCAATGACAACGTATCTTCTCTCAGCTCTTTCAGACAAGATTTGCATGAAAAAAAAGATACCAGCCCACTATTGTGAAGTGTGAAGTCAATAACTGCCAACTTAATAGCCTACACAACCCACAACAATCATGCTATTTTATAAACATTTCCTTGGCACAGTCCACGTTTAACTGGGACGTTTTTAGGCCACTGGTTAGGGTCTGTATCTCCGGACCGGAGAGCCACATTCAACAGCTTTGCTAGGCTTACACATGGGATCTGCTCATTCATTTGTGAAATAAAACAGCAGAGACAGCATTTTATTTTAGGAGCCAGGAAGGGCTGTTGAAAACCAAAAAAGGTAAAAAAAAATTGCCTGTCAGTACGAGTGAGAAAGACCATATCAGCATAGATACTTATAATTAATCTGTAGGGCTGATTATCCCAATGCAGTATTGTACCAGTATTAATTTCATGTACCTTCACAACCAGGACTTTTATTTGTGCATGAAGAGGCTGGTAGACATGACATCATAGTCGATGCACACACGTGTCTGTCAGCAAGTGCATCTCCAGCCTACCTGTGGGTCGGACAGACGTCCCAGATCGGGGTAGAGGTAGAAGTGGATTCCCCTGGAGGCTCCAGGCAAGGTGACACCTCTGATCAGCAGGATGATTAGCATGGCATAAGGGAAGGTGGCTGTGAAGTAAACAACCTGAGGGGAAACAGCAGCACCTCCTTATCACACACACGTCTGCAAGACTTATGACTTTGCCTCGCTTTCAGCAATTGAATCGTGGATTAAGCTTAAATTTGAATGTTCTATTGTGTTAAATCTGTGACAATGCTTCCAAAGCTATCATAGCTAACAGTGATTTTGCTAGCGAGACAGTTTGTGTATTATTTATTCCTGCTTCTTCTGTAATAAATGCATTACGACAGGTGTATATCAATCAAAGAACAGAGCAGAAAAGCTTACATGACAAAGATTTCTACTGTCAATATCTGAATATCATGAATGGAGGAGAGGATTCACCTTGCCAGTAGACTTGACTCCCTTCCAGATGCAGAAGTAGCAGATGACCCAGGCAACAGCTAGACAGATCACCAGGTCCCAGTTCAGAGAGCCAATGTGATGAATACCTGAGGAAATTCTCAGCACTCTTCGCCTGAGACGCAAACACACAGATATTATAAATGTTTTATCTATAACAAATTTTTTACCACATTCAACGTATGCTCACAACTTATCCAGAATAGAATTTTGTCCTGGAATATAAAAACATTAAAAATCTTGCACAATTTAAAATAGAAACAAGATTAAATTACTAGTAAATTTAAATATTTGGTGAACTTGCTGGTGCCTGAGGCCATCCGAGGACAAGGCCCAAAACAAAAAAGGTACTTACTCCCAGAACTCAATGACAGGAGAGGTGGCGTTCTCATGGTGATTGATGGAGCTATTCCCCCTCTGAAATGCCATACAGGAATCTTGAATGAAGGAGAGACAAAAAGACATTCAGTGCTGTGAAGAAATCCAAGCTTTCTCTCGGGTTTCCAAGTTACACACAGGCGAGCAAAACAATGCCACCGCTGAGACGAAGGAGTGAAATGGTGCAGGAGCTTTTCGATCCCTTAAGATTGAATTCAGCTATAAATATATGAAATGATAATGGAAACA
>OMLP01001504.1:37715-49476 GCA_900302685.1 Spondyliosoma cantharus
ATATATATTTACATACTGTATATATATACACACATACAGACAACACTGAGAGTCAACAGCCATGCTCGCGCTTCAGTGGTGATGTTTAGCAGGTAAAAAGTTCCCCATGGTCACCATCTCTTTGGGGGTGCTAGCATGCTAACATTGGCTAAGCATTATACACACAAGCTGATAGGAATATCATTATTTTTGAAGAATATCCTCAACCAATGTATCTGAGAAGCAACATTTTTGACCAGATGATTTTTCTCTGAAAGACCAAAATGTCTGCCTCATGACAGAGCTACAGACAGACGTTGGCATCCAGATGGAGATCTGGTTAGACCTGATTAATGCCACGGATTATGTTTGTCTAGTAGAAGAAGATCTAATGCTCCAAGTGTAGTGTCTTGTGTCTCACCTGTGTTCCAGGTGTTGTTGCAGGAAGCCCAGGGCAGATCCCAGGTGAAGGAGTTGGACAAGAAGAAGATGGCCCAGGCTAACACAACAATGTAGTAGATGTTCAGCAGAGCAACGATCACCTGGGTGGCGTAACCCACTCCTGGAGGGAGAAACGTCAAGTTTCTGACTTAGAGCTGATGTTATTATCAAGAGCCATTTTTCGGAACCAAAAAACAAAATAAAAACATGCAAGTTTTCTGACAGATTGGTGGTTGGTTCGGAGTTGTTTTTTGTTAAAAAAAAAAACAAAAAAAGTGTTAGTGAAACAGCTGTGCGTAACCCCGAGATCCACCAGATACGTGTCAGCTGCGTTACGGCTCCGTCCGGCAACCCCCACCAGTTGGGTTTTGAGTCCGCCGCGGCACAGTACGGTCCACAGCCGGCGTCGCGAGATCGAGGAGTTCCCGCGATAATCACATAACGGTGCATTTCAGGTGCGTATCTGTAACTTAACCAGGCTGCGTTTTGAAAAACACAGTAACTGTGGGAGTGCAGATCGACGTTGAGCCACCACAAGGAGACAGCAGTTTTACGTTGAGACATTTTAGGGGACAGCACTGCAGCTATACACACCTGCTACTAATGTACTAATGTAAAACGAGCTAGAAGACAAGACTGTGTCTTTGCTACACACTCAACGTTAGGACCAGTAAATTAGACCTGACTAGTCAGACCTGACTAGTCAGTACAATAGCCATGAGTTTATCTCCAGTCACTCTCAGAAACAATTTTGAAGCGGTGTCAAGAGCGTCTGCACAGTTCCATTCATCAAAGACAAAGAGGCATAATTTAACCCTCGGACAAAGCACATTTTTGCAGTATTTGATTAATCCCATCCTCACTGCTGCTGCCCTTTCAAACAACTGCGCCACAGGAGGGCAAATTAAATGCAGGGGAAATTATAATAGGCACAATTTCAGGTTAAACTCTTGCTCCATCACGTGATTGCATGCCCGCCTCGATTATTCACCAGCTGTCACGCTCTGTGGGTTATGACTGATTAGAGGACTTATTTTAAAGCAGGAAAGGGAACATTAGCCAGTGTTGGTTGCTTGGCAGCAGCTACAGCTACATCCATCACCGTCTTTGTGGCATGTATTTGCACCAACACATTGTGGACACATGTTTGAAATTCCTCCTTCGTCCTACATTTTTGTCCGGCGTGTTAAGATCTTGTTGCTGACTTTGTCTCATAAATTTTTGTTTGTATCCTGTGTGGTGCACAAGGGACTCATTGTTTCAGAATAACAAACACACTATTGATGGATGCCCCCCCCCATACATACACTCGTAAAAAGCACAATATGTTCATTATGTAATCGAATTTTAAAATAAACAGATCTTGCTAAGCATGTGCTGTCGTGGATTATTTTATTCCTTCTCCATCATTAACTCTAAATAAATAACCAGTACTGTACCAAATATTGAGACACAGAGGAAACTCCCTATTTCGTCTATTTTCAGAAGGCTTTGGATTCAGAGGGCACAATTTCTTTGGCACCAAAGCTTCTAGGCTTGTTTTTCTACATCACTAAACATCCATTTAATGACATTTGTCAAGATTACCTTCGAACAACGGGCAGATTTTCCTCCAACAGGTGACGCCACCCTCACTGGTGAACTGACCCAGAGACGTCTCCAGGAAGAAGACCGGGATTCCACAAGCAAACAGGAAGATGAGGTATGGGATGAAGAAGGCCCCTGTAGAAGCACACAGATTAAAGGAACAGTACACTCATATACCTTCAAGACGCTCTCGAGTGATGTAGATGAAGATACAGGTGCAGGTTGTGTCAGTTGATTAAAACATTTTCATTGCGAAGAAATGTTTATAGTTTTGGGGGGTTTTAGAGTTTAAAAAATCTTAACGTGAATATGCAAAAAAATGATGTCAGCAGAAGAAATCTGGTTACCGAAACAATCAAAGAATTTAACTTCCTATGGAACATTCAATATTTTATTGTTTGGCAGGTTTATTCTTTGTCAGTGACTTCTTGTCTTTGTCAGTGAGCTAACCTGACGCCACAATGTGTCTTCGGGTTGTCTTTCTCTGTTTTTAGTGAAATATGACCTTGATTAATCAATGGTTCACTTCGGAACAAATCACATTTTTATATATTAACCTGTGTGCTATCTCCTGCTCCTCAGTCTTATGTGTTTGTGGTGGATGAATTTAAGACTCCCACAGACTAATTTGTGCAGGGTCATGGTGCAGCCAGCATTGTTTGTAAAGGGTAGGGGGACTATGCACTAAATACATGCTGTAAATAAAGTTGTAAAATGCAGAAACTGAAGCTTTTGTGTTGGCCAAGCAGTGAGAGAACAAACCAGAGATAGGATAAGTTAATCCGAGCACTCACCTCCTCCGTTCTTATAACAAAGATAGGGGAAACGCCAGACATTCCCCAGACCAATAATTTCTCCAGCCACTGATAGAACAAACTCGAGCTTATTGCCCCACTGACCCCTGTCTGTCATCTTCTCCTCTGTGCTGGGCACGATGTCCAGCGGCCTGCTGTGCCCATTGGAGGGCTCCACCTTGGACATGTTTTCCATGTCATCTGTGTGCCCTAAAGGTTACATCAAGAGCGGAGGGGAAAAAAATAAACATTATAAAGATGAAATGGGGCAGAAGGCAAAGATAAAGCTTGCAGGATGGCAAAGGTCCAAAGGTCTGGAGAAACAGAGTTGCCTCGGTTTTTAATGGCAGTTCTCTATTTAAGAGACAATCCCATAGTACAGTTTTAATTCAACAAGTCTCCTCTTTATCTGAGTAGCAGAGAAAGGAATCATCATCATCATCATGATTTCATCTGGAGACAAATCCCGCTCCACAGACAGCAATTTAACTGAATCGCCACATTCATATTTTTCCAACCACACCAACGAGAATCAAACTGATAACATTTCGGTGTTATGAACTCTGTTACACTGCTTTGTATTTCATCTGGCATAACACTTTATGTTAAACAAGAACTACAATCTACAATATTGTCAGTTTATATCAACATTTTCTCCAAATCGCATTTGAACATTTTTTCCAAAAGGATAAAATGATATGACCATATTATCCAAAGATAATTCAACTGAAAGTCACTAAATGATAATGTTGGATTATTGCCCTGCCCTTTTCATAGTTCCCCTGACAGACACAACAGATGTGGAAGAAATTAAGAAACGTGAAAAGCAAATCCTCTACCATCCCAAATGATTTGAATTTGCCAAATTTGCTCACAAAGTGTTAAATTGCATTCAACAGGTAGGTTCCAGTTCAATTCAAAATGCAGCAGCTAGTCTTCATGCAAACACAAATAGCTGAACATACCACTGCATTAATTAAGTCACTTCATCGACTCACAGGGCCAAAAAAAAACATCCATCCATTTCACCCAATAGTCCTTAAATAATTGCCAATTAACAGTTTGGCTCCAACTGGACCCATCAGCTCAATACATGCCAGTTTTATATGGATTTCTTGAGGATAATTTGAGTTACTTTGGTGCCTGAAGACCTGAAGCCTTTCCCAACTGTGTTCATCATTTCAAAAACAGAGTAAATCTTTTTCATTTTTTTCATTTTTATAAGCTTAGGATATGTGTTCTTCTCTTCTCTATAATTCTCCATATTCTTCTGCACATGCTTCTTGATGCTTTATACAATTTGTCATGTATGTAATTTGTCATGTATGTAGCACATTTAGTTTCATGAATACTGTGTTCCCCCTCCTGGTAAAAGGTGACCCATTTGAGGATTTAATGTACTTAAGACCTGCTGCGACAGGAGGGAATTTCAGGACCTTGGCTAGTTCTCAAACAGAATTCCCACTCGTCAAATATGCCTATTTATGTTTACATTTGCTATGAAGCATGTCACTTTCCCTGCATCAGATGAGGTCAGTAATGGCTTGATGTTACGTGACCACGTTAGAAGTCTGACAAGACCTTGGCAAGACCCTGTTTAGGGGCCAGTGCCGCTGAAAGAATTTCTCTCTGTGGAGGAAACAGACAGCTCACTGACTGTGCTCACTCCTGTCAGCTTGCATTAACAGGCCTCTCACCAGCCATTCTGTTATCCTCCCTCTGAAGCACATCGTGGTCGCTGCTGCGGTCCAAATTCAAACAAATTGGCCATCGGTCTGCAGGGGACATGCTCAAACTAATTCAGCTGCAAGAATTTGTCTCAAACTTCCTTCCTTTACTTTATCTCTCACACATCCACACAAACAAACACGCTACATGTTGCATGACCTGGTCTCAACGAGACCAATGAAGCTGCCCGTTTCTCTGAGTTCAGTTCTGGAAACAACACTGGGGTTGGAAATCCCATTTAGTCATTTAGCCTCGTGTGAAGCCACCTTTAGGAGCTTCTCCTGGCAAAGGGCAGAGGTGGAGCACAAGTGTGACTGTGTGCGCTGTGTGCATGGGATTGGAGGTTGGACCCATTTTATGTGCCAAATTCTGCAGAACTGGAGCCAAATTGTGGCCTGAGGTAAAAATAGAGCTCCTTGTTTTCAGAAGGTATGCTTGGTGGGAATGAAGTCTTGCTTCAACAAAAGCAGAGGAGGCTGTCTGCTCTGTGCTGCCAAACGAGAATCCACAGTGGCCCTGCAGCCGGTTCACAGTTTGCCTCGCTTTTTCACAGTTTCTTTGTGGTTGCTATGAAGGCAAACCTGACTTCAAATAGTCATTTTAATAGCCAAGACCAAATAACATCTTTATTTATAGAAATAGTTTTCATACATACATGCTTATAGAGCGTGAGGGGAGAGGTACACTGTGAGAAAATATGCCAAGATTAAGAATGACCTCATTGAGGCACAGAAGAGCTTTATCCCAGGAAGCAGTGCCAACTTCACCTCTCTCTGAAAAGCTGTGCACTGAGCAAGTGAATGACAGACTGACCTATTGAATGTTTAGTGGTGAATGATTGGATGAATGTGTGGCTGACTTTCTGGACATCATGTGCTCTGCTTTTGTCCTAATACACCCATGGTGCTTAAAATAGTACTCCAGCAATTTGGTATTGCACTTACAACATTGTCAGGTAGTTTTGAATGGAGACTTAAAAAAAAAATCAAAATGGATGCAGCCAAACCAGCAGTGTTGTCTTTTATATACCAAGCAATTTTTTCCTTGTGGAGTCCTAGTGTCTACATTACCCACAATGCAACGGAAGATGCTGAGCTACAAGACTACCCTTTAGTATCCCTTGAGGGACAATGTCCCAAATGTGCTGAACCACTTTCTGTAGCATTGCACTTCCTCTAGTATGGGTCATGCGCTAAAAACACTGGATCCTACATTTCCCATAATGCAACTCAATGCAACATATTTCATGCTGCCCCACTGCTTCCAAAATGTGACTGCTTTCAAAAACCTTGTGCCTCCAGTTTTTAACACAAGCTTCTTGTTTAAAACTTTTAACCACACCCAACATTGATGTCGCAGCGTACACACTGACAAACCTGGAATGCACAATGGAGCTCACCAACATTTTCAGCCACTTTTACATAATATGTAAGATTTCCTCACTGAAATGTTGACGGTGCATTTCATCACTCAAACTTCCAGGAGACAGTCAGAGTCAGAAAGGAAGTCGGTAAATGTAATTAACAAAATGTAACTAAAACTCTAAAACATTCCTACATCTGCTTGATAATGGAAACAACAACTCCCATGACCCCTCACCACTTATTTTTTTTGTAATTGTGAGATCCCTAATGGCAGAAATTACATAATGTGCTTTTTAAATTTACGACACATGCTCACATTTCTTAACAAATAAAAAGTGTGACAACATTCGCAACTCAAGGAACGACTACTAGCCTTAGTATTATATGACTGCTTGTTATCATGTGAAAGATCCATACTTAAGTCACATGACGACATGCTCTAATAAGATAAAATGGTTAAATACTTCAATATTTGCAACAACAGATTAATCTGCTAAACAAAGACAACAAGCTATAAACACAGCTGCTGTTAAAGGTGGAGTGTGTAAGGTTTAGTGCAATCTAGCAGTGAGTTGCAGATTGAAAACCAATTGAATACCCCTCGCCTCACCCTCCCCTACGGTGGCCGCTAAAAAGAAGAAAGACCCACTGTAGAGCCAGTGTTTGGTTTGTCCTTTCTGGGCTGCCGTAGGAACATGGCGGTGCAACATTGGGGAGAAGAACTTGGCCCCTCTGAAGATGTAAAAGGCTCAGTTCAGTTGGCTTACTCGTTTGCGGAATAGTTCCTTTTTCACAAACAGGCAGATAGAGAGTGACAAATAACCCTCATTTGGAGGAGTTATTCTGGTCCCAGGTTAAATATTAGCTCATCCTTGAACTCATCTTTTGGATTTCCATGAAGTCTTGAGGGGAATAGCCGGCAAGTTAGCTTTTATATGGTCCAAGATGTTTACCAACCAGGAACTAACTAGTTGGCTAGCACTGTGAGTTTTCCAAAGCCTTTGCTCTGAATATGCTGCCTGCTGTGTCTGGAAACCAGGTGTAGCAGGAACTAAAGACTCAGGTGTACATGTGGGTTTGTTACAACAAACTGTTCGATACTAATACCAGTATCGGAACTGCCTTCTGCACTGTCTTAAAAAATTCTCATATTGCTGTTGGCAAGTCTATGCACCAATCCAATGGGATGCTGCTGGGAAATAGCAGGGTCCTGTTTAAAAACACCTGCATATTCAATTGAATTTTTACACAGGCATCTTCATTGTGTAACTTCAAATGCATACAGATAACATCCATACAGGGTTAGTATATATGATAGTACACTGAGAGATCTGCGAGACAAAGTACGACACTTAATATCATAATACCAATATCCATGAGAACAATTCCCCTCAGGTGCCTAAGCCTGTGGATCTTGTGGCGTCGCAGGGACAAAGGCACTAATCTGGCATCTCTTCCAAACTCGTGCAAATCAGAGTTACATATTCATAAATACCAGTACTCCGACGGTCCCACAGTTAGATAATTGCAGGCTAATACGTAACTGGGTTAGTTACATAAGGTGGGGACATCAATGTCACATGGGTACCTGTGCGTCATAAGATTTATCGTGGCATGTAATGTTGAACACTCATGATGCAAAGAGAACTTCAAAGTAAAAGGCATCAAGAAAGACTCATTATTTTATGAACCTCTGATGAATTTAAATGATCTCTAATTTCCTATCAGTTGTTTTCTGTCAAATGTCTAAAATGGTGTGCATTTGCTCTTTTTACATTGCAAACAGATTTTGATATGTCACATGAGATTGCTCTGCAGAAGCTGTTTGCTCTGATAGATCCTTCATCTCTAGATGTGCCAAAAAAAAATGTGCAAAATTGATCTATTTATCAACTGAGGATGAGTTAAATACAATACAAGCAGCTCTTGTTTTAGCACCATGACACAATGTGATTATCAGCTGTGCTTCACAAAAATGTGCCGAATACATTAACTAAGTTATAAAAGCCAAGTTTTGATTCCTGGGTGCACCTTATAAACACTTTTTTTGATACTGCAGGCCTTTCATGAGCTGGATTGAACACATGCATGGTTGATTTGCAGTGCCAGATAATTTCAAACAACAGCTTTCACTGAGCACAACTGCCAGTTAATAAGTGATCAAACAGAAATTTAAGACATCTATGTATATTCTCATTATATCTCATAAATAGCAATAATTTCGATCTCTGACAGGAAAAAACAAACAAACAAATCACTCAAAAAATCAAAGGGCACTCACCTTTCATAATGTTGTGCAATGACAACTCCAAGAAGAGACGCCTTCTCCTGTTTCAGCTTTAACTATATAACATTCATAGAGGGGTGGAGATCTGAGAAACTGAAAACTTTGGTGCAGCCCTCAGTGAGATTTCCCCTCTGAGTTGCCCCTCTCTGAAGACCCCCCCTCCCCTTTATCCAATTCCATTCAGACACCCCCACACACAAACACACACTCGGTCCCCGCAGCACACTAGAGGTCTGTGCTGTCTCAGCGTGGTGGGCTGATTGCATAACCTTTTGACACACACATTCTCCCAGGGCCTTTCTGTACGGACACCATCGATGAGAGGCTGGTCGGACATGTGCATATGTATATGCAACTCAAATACTACTGAGGTTGGTCTGAATATAGATTTAAAGATGCAAAGCTGCATCATCTACAAATCCTGTGAATGTGAGATAATTTGTGCACGAGATTCACAATGAGAGCCTCCAATATTTCGGTGGTCTTTTTCCTGGTGGTCACTCCTGCGTCTTGAAGTCCCTGCTTCATCCACATTCTTAATTCAGCCCACCGAAAAAGAGTCTTTATTCCCTCGACTAGATTCTTTCCTCACAGACCCAGTAGCCCATTCACAACATTTTCCCACCACAGGGGTCCAGAGCGGTCTGGTTCAAGGCAATTGTTAGAAGGTCACAATCCAGAGGGTCTTTATGGAGGTGGGGACTAGGGGGAGTGATGTGTCTCTGTGTTTCCTTTCTCAAATCTTTCAGGGTTAGGTCTTTTTTTTTGTGTAAACTCCCCACCCCCCACCTCAAATCAAATTATAATTCAAGACACGGACACTTAGCTTTCTATAAAAATGAAGCCGTCTGCCTGACTTTGGTTTTGTGGCACTTTTGACTTTTGACGCTAATCTTTCCCGGCTCAGCTAGCTATAAATGAAATGTAAGATAACAAAGCCTTGAAACCTTTTATTCACGCCACACATGTTCTCACCTACATGAACTTGTTACTCTTTAAATCTCTGCCATCTTCAGCAAGAGGATCACTCCTGGCCACATACAGGATGCTGCAACCCATCACCACCACCAACAGCATGTCTAACATTATTTGATGATATGACTTCATGATCAATGATTAAAAACAATGGTGGATGAATTCATGTAAGTCATGAATTTGTTAGTGTTTGTAGGTGAAAAGCTCAGAACTATACAAAATCACAATTATGGGACTTTGGTTCAGTCCTGAATGAAAACAACAATTCTGGATGATCTGTAAGAAGGTGCATTTATTTATTAGTCATTTACAACAAAATTCTTAATTGCATAATTCCTCTCAGTGCTCTTATCCAGAGCCTGTCATGCTTGCAAAAGTCCACCGGGCACAAAATAAGATAAAAGAAGACAGAACAACAGAGGGGAGCTCCTTAATGAACTGTATTCCTTTATTCTGTCTCCCACTCCCTGCTGTTCTGTATGGCCACAGGTCACTGCTCAGTCTGTAGTCGGTTTGCTCAGAAGGGTCCATCCCATCTTTTCACATCAAACTCAAATGTGCTCATTAAATGAAATGTGTGAAAGCATCTGGTTTTATGGTCTCCTGGCATGACAAGTTAATATTTAATCCACAGCTGCTCCGACTTTGAGCTCAGTCGCAGGGCTTGTTAATGATTAATTTTAGGCCATGTTCGATTCAACAAAGATTAAGTACTTTAAATCTTAATTATGTTTGGGGAATCAAACTTGGATGGATGAACACATTAATACACTTTCACTCTTTTTTTAGGTTTCCACGAAATGATCAACGGTGGCATATACAAATGTGCTTATCAAGTAAGAGGCATCTTAGCAATTACATGACATGTGCATAGGAGAAAAAAAAAAAGATGGCTGCTTTGTCCATATTATAATAAAGCAATCCTATGTCCAGTAAAATGCTGTGGACTGCTCCTTCCTTTCATTTTCTGGTGTAAACTTCTGCCACTGACAGGCAGCAAAAGGAAACCTGGCCATGATGGTTGAAGTAGGTAATAGGTCTGTACGCAAAGATTGCACCATGGGTCAACGCTGTGAAAACAGATTGGATCTGATAAAACCCGAATACCCTCCCTGTCCAAACAAGGACACGGAGAGAGTTCAGAGTTAACCTGGGAAGCAAGGCCGGCTCTAGCCCATTTGGTGCCCTAGGTGAGATTACTCCATGATTCATTTATCCTTCATAGTAAGTTAGCTATCAGTGTCATTGTCTAGCCTAGCGTGTTAAGCCAGTGTTGCTTTATTTCAACCTAGCTAGCAAGCTAATACAAATGAAACGTCTTCACAAAAAACGGCATTTTAAAAAAAGATGACATAATGTTACCTTTATATTGGGATTTCTTCTCCTTCTCCTCTTTTCTTCTCTTTCAGTACTGCGCACCTGAGGGTGTTGACGGCCGGTTCATCTCACAAAATATCGAAACATAACCTGTCTGTCAATTGACGTGACCAGACCTCTGTGGAACCTATCTGACCCTCTGAGGTGCACAGCCAATGACCACACATCACATGACACATCAACATAAGTGAGAAACATGTCATTGTTTATCTTTTTCTTTATTTTGTTAATATTTGTTATTTTCAGAGAGATTTTCGGGTGGGGGGGGGCCAACGGGCATCTAAAATTATTAGTTGTTTTTTTTTCTCCCTCAAGGGTGACTGGCGGCGCCCCTCCAGCAGATGCCGCTCTAGGCGACCGCCTATATCACCTATGCCTAGAGCCGGCCCTGCTGGGAAGTCATATCAAAGTCTGACAGACAGTTTTCACCTGTTGTCGTCCATGCTCTTAAAAGTGAATGCGAGAAGAGATCGGGCCCAATCCCAGTACACCTAACGTCACCCCCTCCAATTTCCTGTTGCGATAGAGGGTGTAAAGCATAGACATATGAAGAGTAGACGCCGCATCGAGCGCTACTGCCTATTGGCGCTGACGAGCGCTAGGGCCACCATCTTGGACCGGTCACCCCTGTTTAGCAGGCGCAATGAAGTGTCAGCGCATTAAATCAATTGTAACTCTGAATTCTGAACAGATTTTCACGCATTTTTTTTTTTTTTGCTGCAAACATCATACATGTAGCTATGATACAGGACTTTTGATACAGTATTTTAATATTCATAGTGGGATTAACAGTAATAGAATATTCTGATATATGATATATGTGATGTATGATAGGTATTTTGCAAACACTATAAATATAAACAACAATATAAATCATATATAGAGTATCAATATAAATTTTATATATATATATAAACGTTATATATCAGAGTATCAATATAATTCAGCAGAGAGAGAGAGAGAGAGAGAGAGAGAGAGAGAGAGAGCGCGATATCAGACTTGGCTTGCACCTGTTGAGGCAACAGGCTTGGGATCCCGGAAATTTTGTAGACCAGGTTCAAATGTAGTCAATTATATCTTTAGAGCACAAAATGACAAACAGCTCAAAATCCAGCTTTATTGTAAGAAGTCATAGAAATAAAATAAAAAACAGCAGAACACCATGTGATGGTGCACATTGAATTATATTTGTGTTTCTTTGTCAATTAAAAATACTCCCTAAAAACAAG
>OMLP01001509.1:17419-29794 GCA_900302685.1 Spondyliosoma cantharus
TTTCTTTTATATCTGTTCGTGTGCATGTAAAAGGTCTTGAAAGTTACAAAGGTCGAAATCCGCACCATCAGAAGCTCCTCTACCTCACAGAGAGCACTGCTCCTGAAACAGCTCGTCAGAAGTCCCGCCTTTAATTCTGTGACTTTGTGACATCATACTGCATCACACATTTGCATAATGTATTCTAGAAGGCTAGATTGGCAAATAAAAATGTATTAGAGAAACTGATTGTTTCATTCGGAAGGGAGAAAACTGATGTGTTTTTTTTAAAGTATATAAGCAACTTATTCTAGTATCATTATATGGATTTGGTCCTTTTCTTTGTCATTTATGACAGTAAATGAAGTGTTTTTGGGTTTTGGACTGTTGGTCGGACAAAAGAAGTAACTTGAAGACTATGTTTTTTAAATATCTTCTTGACCAAACGGTTGATCATTAAGTTTTGTCTGTCCAGACAAGGCGACCTGATTGACTGCCTCAAAGAGAACTGTGTCTTTATCTTTTAGAATGATCAAACTGAAGACCGTAATCTGTCAGTGTGATGATACAGATTAGAGTGAGAGACAAGTTAAGAAGATGAAGGTAATCAGTTTGCAAAGCGACAGATTTAAAGAACAGGATTAATACAATCGCAGATTACACGCTACGCTCTAAACGCTCATCTAAGTCCCGCTGTCTCGAACACTCACAGTCGAGGAATGAGGGGTGTGACAGACTGGGGCTGCAGGGAAGCGAGGGAGCGATAGGTTGCTGTTGTCGGTGAATTGAGGAATGATTGCTCTCTTTCAGGCATTTATGATTGCAGTTTCTGTTGAAGCTTTGAAGCGCGGGTGAGCATTGTTGTGTATGTGTGTGTCCATGTTCGCCCTGTGTGGTTCGCTTGTGCTATCAGGGGACAGCATGAGTGTGTCCAATAAGAGCGAGTGATCTTTTCTCCTGCATGTTAGAGTGTGAGTGCATGGATGCCTAATGATACTACAGATGAGAAGGCTAAAAGGAACTGTTCGCTTTGACATCATCGTACTCATCCAGGAAGGCACACACAGACTCACTGCGGCTGCTCTCTGGTGCACATCAGTCCAACTTTGCTAAAGCTGGTTTTGCAGTACTCAAAGATTGTGTAGCAGTTAAGACCCAGTGCTGGCCGGGGATTGAAATCCCTCCAGGACTCCCTCGGCTTTCAACATACCGCTCTGCCTCCTTCCATCTCTCTGCTCGCCACATCTCCTTCTTTTCTCTGTGTGTCCTCGCTATCGTTCCCAACTTCTATCCAGCCCTCTGTATGGCAGCATTAGTATGTATGGCCGTGTAGCTCAGGGTTTAGAGGTTTATGTCTCCTAATAGACAGAGATTTGTCCTGTCACACCAACACCCACATACAGCTTAAAAAGAGAGAGACAGTGAAAATGACTCCCTCAGCTCTCTCTCTCTCTCTCTCTCTCTCTCTCTCTCTCTCTCTCTCTCTCTGTGTGGGGGGAGAATGAACATTTATGTTCCTGTCTTATCTCCAGAGAGAAAGGTTCCATTTCTGTGCAGACAAATTATAAAGCACTCATTTGTGACTTTCTCTTCTTTTCTCCCACGCTTTCTATCTCCGTCTTCCCCCTCTCCCTCTGCCTCCCCTCTACCCCTTTTCTCTCCCTCTTTCGCTCGCCGTGATTGGATTAAGACCAAAGAAACAGAGTGAGGAGATGAGGAAGGGATGAGGGCTTATTAGGCATTTGAGAGGTGAGATGACATAAAGCTGTGCAGAAAGAGACTGAGAAGGGCTGTATGTGACAATGTATGGGAATGTGTGTGTGTGTGTGTGTGTGTGTGTGTGTGTGTGTGTGTGTGTGTGTATGGTACACTTCTGTATTTCTACTCACAGAAGGTGGGGTGAGAAGAGGGAGGAAGTGAGGCGTTTAGCTGTGGAGCACTTTAATCAAGGGGCGAGCAATCCTGCATGACCCACTCTGTCATCCATTATTGATGCCTGCCTGAGCCAGGCTGATGAATCATTAAGCCACTCATCAGGCCTGGGAATTCTGCCTCTTCCCCGGCCGATGACACTCATTTACATAAATCACACGCTGCCATTTTTCACACGCTCACACATAAACACAAACACACACCCACGCGCAGCCACACATACAAAGTTCATCGATTTTGGCTCGCTTTGCGCTGTGCATGGCTTACACTTTTTTTCTTTTTTCAGGAGCTTTTCCAAAACACACACATCTTTGTCATACCTGGAAGAGGGAAGTTTGCTCGAGCTGCGAACACAGAATTTAGAACAGGGCTTATGCTGCTCTTTACGAACTGCAACACCTGCACACTAAGAGACGAGAGACAATATGCTCCACATCCTCCGGACCTCAAATGATATCAGTTTCATTTATACTAGACGACAGAGACATTTTTGCATACATTATTCATGCGATCGCACGTGCACAAATGCATAGCTGACTTCACATGAGGGGAGGGTGAAACAGGAGGGATGACAGAGAGTGAGACAAAAAGAGGCAGAGAGAAGCAGATCTTAGAGTTTGTGTTTACTTCTCGCCTCTAGGTTTTATGGCAGAGGAAAAAGTGGAGAATCTTTGGGAAATTGATGAATACCCAGGGTATGCAGTCACACATGCACTCGCGCAATCCACCCACACATTTCTTCTCATCTTTGTGGGGGTTTCCCTTCCTCTCTCCTCTGCTCTGCTCTGCTCCCCCTCTATTCTCCTCCCCTCCTGCTGTTTCCATGTCTTCCCATTCAGTGTGGTGACTAATCCCGTACCACAGGGTAAGAATATACCTCACAGCAAGGGTAGGGAGGCCCCATAGCAGAGTCCTGCACAAACGTGCAAACACAATCATGCCAAACATACATACACAAACAGACAGACAGACAGATGAAACCGGCACCCTGCCCGTATGAAGCAGGGAGCCAAGGCCTTGTGGCTGGTAGCTGGGGGCTGCTTGCGGACCGCTGTGATCCTGCCATCCTGACAGCGCGCAGCCAGGACATTTCTGCACAGCGCTAAGCTGAGCGCCTGGCGTCTCCAATCTGCTAAACATAGGAATGCTGCTGCTCATGATAATTGCAGTAGGTTGTTCTCCCTCCATCATGGCTGATGTGAAGGCAGGTTGAAGCAAACGGCATGAATTATTAGTGTCTGCGTCATGACTCGCGCCGCCGGTGGAGGTAAGTCTGGTATAATTTGATGCATTGTTACTGATGCATGACCGATCAGAATGTCCTAGCAGGTCCTATCTGCTCTGATACATAAACATGAGAGCACAGCAGAATGAACACACATGAGAGCTCACACAATGTTATTATAATACGACATGCATTTTTACCCCACTTTTTTTTGTTGTTGTTTCCCTTCATGCGCAAATGCATTACTGTTCGATATGTGCACACACACAGGCAATACACTCCAAAGCACACAGAGATATAATAAGGTAAGAGTTCACTAATACCCTTCTCATCTCTCTGAATCCTTGACCCTAACATTGACCTTTTTGTCACTCATTTTTCCCCAGGGGCTGCGTCTGTCAGGGGTCAGAGGTAAGAAGTGAAAGGTCAGGGGTAAGAGGCTGTGGCTGAGACAGCAGAAACATGAGAGGCTCACCTTGAGAGGCAAATAAAAGAAAAAAAAAATATATATATTTCTTGTCTGTGTTGACTGACCAAATCTACCCAAGTGAAAGAATTATCGTAACATTATCATGTTAACATTGCCTCACGACAATAAAAAATGCATCCCTGTTTTTCTAGACAGCAGACATCCAAATGAAAATTTCAGCATACAAACTACCAGTCTATGCATTCCTTATAAAATAAGATTTAAATCATTATTTCAGCCCTAATCTGATGAGTGTATTGGTGTACCCAGCTGTGCGGTATGCACCAGAACAGCCTATTCTGTGCAAGGCACAGCAATGCAAAACATGAAAGCCTTGATCTTATGTCAATGATTTCAGGAAAGTGAAACTTGTTCATATGCATTAAAATTCCTTTGCCACTTTGATCTATAAATGCAACGTGCCTGCTCGACTTCTTTCAGTCGCAGTTATTTTTATAAATTGGCCTTATGCACATGAAAAGTGGGAAAAAAAAATATGATCTGAAGATCAAGCTGAGGATGAAATCCAAGTTGCTTTATGCAAGAGGAAGCCCCTTGGTCTCTGCGAGGCTGTGACTGATTCCTGGGCTTTGGCTCAACCAGGAGGTGCTGGTTCACAGCATCTCTTTCAGTGAGTCATCTCTCCTCCAGAGAAGAGATAATTAATTTGTCTGAGCTGCTCTTAACCCGAGCGTGTGTGTCAGCGGTGTAGACACACATGCACAGGCATTCAAGTACACGGGTGCGAAATATGTGTAACATGCACGCCCACATGTGCATGCAGGCAAATACTGCATGCGCGCCGGCGATAAATGGAGCTATAATTGTATCCCCACATCTGCTCCTTCGTAGAAACACGAGTCCAGGCAGAGCAGCAGAGTGTGAAGCAGAGCCAGGGAGCTTAAAATTGAGGTTATTGAAGAACAAAAATACTGACCAACAAATAAAGCGCACCCTCTCTTCTCTTTCATTCCTTCAAGGATTTTTTGCAATATCGCTGCTGCAATATTACTCCCATCGCCTACGCATACAAACTCCCATATAGGCATACTGTAAACACATATGCCCAGAAACCCAAACCCCGCACACACCAAGAGTCGGCGGCCTAAACAGATGAACCCTTGACCTGCTAAAAAATGAATGGGCCGGAGAGATGAGACGAAAAGCAATAGGAGAGGGGGATGAGAGAAAAGCTATCGGCTGGAGAAAAATGGAGGGAAAGACAGAATACAGTGGCAAATGATCGGCATTCTTAAGAAAAAAAAAAGGGGGAAAAGGCAGAGACGGCGGTTGCAGAGTCCAGGAGAATAAAAGAGGAAAAGATCCAACCTTGAATGAGACATGACATCCTAATGACTGTGAAACAAAAGCTCTTTCATCTCTTCATCTCTCACTTGTCGTCTTTTCTACCCACGTCTGTTCTTTTCTTCAGGAGTTGGGTGCCGATACTCTTTTGATAGCTGCAATTTGGAGTTTTTGTGCTGTGTGTGATTTTGTTTGGAAGCATGTCTCTCAGTTCCTACCTGTGCTGGCGTTCCAGATGGTTCATCAAACATCCTGTAATTATCAAACACTCTCTAATTGTATGTGAGTGTGTGTGTTTATGTGCTGGTGTGTCTCCAGGTAATTATCTGATGCTGCGATCACTAATGACCACACAGACAAACATCTGTCCCCAGGTAATATACAAAATGAGAGGTTGGCCATCTGTTGTGCTCGCGAGTGTGTGCGCGCATGCGTGCATGCATGATGACTCGCGCGTCACTCAAAATGTACATCCAATGCCAGAACCTGCACTTTAAAGACGCTCTGCGTGCATCTTGATTAAAACGTTACATCGAAAAAGAGGCAACCCTTGCTCTTGTTGTAATAATACACAAACCATTACCAAACACTCTCAGCCAACGCGATTCCCTCTGAACGTGCTCACACACACCCACGCCGAGCTCAGGCAGGTCAGCTCAGCCCCGCAGACACCCATAAAGTTATGCCAAAGGAGCAGATTTTTACCTCTCAGGCATCAGACCCAAAGAAATAAAATGCTTCCTATTCATGAAACCGGCATCTTAAGCCTGAAAGAGATTTTTAGTCCAGATGGAAGGTTGTACATTTGCACAAACTCACAGTCCTCTGGGTGAAACGCCCTTTTATGCGATTGAAAAACTGTTTTTTTGTGAGAGTTTAAATAGCCCTTCAATTCACGCAGTCGAGTCAGGGTTGCGTGTGCGGGTGAGCGATTGTGTGCATGTTTGTGTTTCCAGCAAGCGAGCAGGTCGCGGAGACCCGCACGGAGAATGAGTCAGTCGTCAGTAAATTGAGTAAAGATCATCTCCATCTCAGAGGTGAACGAGCATCACAAAAGCAGCCAAGCACGCTCGAGTGGAGGCACAAAGACACCTATACATAGGCGGAGATGAATGCGCTTGTACATCTCGCGCCTCCCTCTTTCTCTCCATCGTTCCTGAGGGCGTGCTGCGCCGTTGTTAAGAGACTGGCAGGTTATGTCGCCTCAAACAACAAGGTTCATTTACAAGTTACACAATGCGGCACAAACAAACAGGCGGGAAACTGGCTGGGTGAAAGGAAAAAGAAACAGAGGTGGAGAGAGAGAGAGAGAGAGAGAGAGAGAGAGAGAGAAAATATCAAAGAGCTCTGAGAATGAGTTTGGAAAACTCAGAAAAAATGCAGAGGCAGTGCAGTAAAGACATTGCATTTCCTCCAGGGAACCATCCTGGTTATCAAGTAGAGGTTATTATGCTATGAAGCACTAATGAATTCATTAGCTAAATGAAATGTCAATAAAGGCTTGAGAGAGTGTTAAAATCGATGCCAACTGTCTGGCTCTCACCCCCTCCCCCCTCTCCTTTCTCCTCTTCCTATCTCACCCATCTGTCCCAATTATCCACCTTTCTCCCCAACACACACTTGCGCACGCACTCTCTCCTCGGAGTGCTGAGTGTAAACTGTGATGGAGGACATTAGCGGTGATCAGTGGGAGCACTTTGCAGTGGTCAGCAGGAATGGTCCAGTCATACAGGACTTTAGTATTCAGCAGCGCTCACCTGCTCACTCTCAAACTGCTCCACTAGGGCCTGATGACTGGGCTGGTGTGTGTGTGTGTGTTTTTGTGTGTCTTTATGAATGTGAGTGACTGCAACATTAGGGGCCTCGACTCTGAAAAGGCTTTTCTGACAACACAATCTCACATTTACCTAATCTTTGTTTCTGACATTTGTCCAACTTCATAAATGTCAAGATGCTATTACCAGCTTGATCATCCCCCTGGGAGTTCTTTTGAGACCGAGCCGCCCGCGTTGTTTATTATCATGGTCGTCATTAAGAGCGGTATCCTGTTTCCAGACATGAGCAGACTGGCACGCCAAATGGCGAACCAGTTGGCTCAACTCACCTCTGCGCCCTCGTGATGGCTTAATATTTGCAGCTAAGTACTCGACGCGCTCCCAACATGGGCTGTGTTTTTGTGCAGCTAAATACTTGTTTCAAGATAATTGTTCAGGGCATATGTTTAAATGCCACCTCATTTACATAAACACTGTTCAGCTCCCTGCGGAATCAATGAAAACACGAGGGTGCAAGCGCTGAGTCGCACACACACACACACACACGCGCGCTTGCACTCACTTTGACACCGTGCTGAATAGTCGACGACTCATCTGTTTTCTGCAACGGCAGTGAAATATACATCAAAGTTGTCCTCGGCAGATGAGCAGCTAAGTATGCACACACACATATTCCACAGAGGAAGGGTTTTAAAAAGGGAGAATACAGATGGAGGGAAATCGAACCGGGGGTTTTTCGGAGAAAGAGGCGGCAAAGGAAATGGAAGGTGTGCATCGGCTTGTGTCAGTTTCCTGAATTGAGGGATGCATTACGGCTGTCTTCCCTGCATGCACCTTTCCGTCGCTCCTCCTGTCCTCCCTCTTTTCTGACACCAAGAATAAAAAAAACCTTTTGAAGTGTTAATGAGAGTTTGAAGAATGGCTCACCACTGGTGATTAAGCACTAATATACATACAGAGAGCCAGAATTTAGACATGTCCGAGAGACCCATCACAATGACTAATTAGTAATGATAAAGTAGTAATGAGCAAAATCCTAATCTAGACGTAGCGCTGCACTCCACGGGGAAGCTAACCAAACAACAAAGCAGAGAACGCGTAACAAACACTAGAGGATTTGTTGTGGAGGAAGAGGAGGGAGGGCTTTCTGTGTCGAGAAGGCTGTGCTCTCACCCCTCATAGGCGCCCAGTGTTTTCTTACTGCTGCAATGCCTTATCAAAGCGAAGACACAAGAAGTTACCCCTGACAAATCCCAGTTGTAATATCCTTTGTACTCCGCTGATCTAAGCCAAATCAAAGAACAGCTTGCTGTTTTTGCTAGCCAGCGCGGCATCGCTCGCATCAGAGCAGACAGGAGCGAAAGAGGCCGCTCAGCACGCCTCGAGGAGGTTTGTTTAACTCACACGCTCTCGGCTCAAGGACTTCAACTTCACCTAATACGAGAGGTCACTTTAGAACTACTTGACCACAAAAGCTGCCTGTTTATCTTGCTGACAGGCTCATAAATCGGGCCACGTCTGAACTAATATGGATGAATCTGAAAGCCTGTCTTTTTTTTTTTTTTGCCCTTCCATACCTACTTCGCCAGCATTTTCTGACACCGAAACATTCCCGCGTGTAGATATATCTACATTAGTTTGGATGGCATGGCCGTAGAGGTAAGTGTTGTCCTTCCTGCTGTGAATTATTACTGTAAGCGTGCTTGGAGAGAATAATATGGATTCAACAAAGGGTTAACTTCTATTTCTACTTGTCCCATGAAGGTCATTTATGGTTGCGCTTTTAAGACCCTGAACCTGGTGTGGATACAACGTTTTTGTTCAACAGTACATCAGGCTTGAGTGTAGATATTCCTGATTGCTTGAATGGTTCCCTTTCATTGCATCTAGGCTGGTGGATGATATTTAAAGGGTTATCAATTGCACTAAATATGAATTTCAGTATGTTCAGTTAACCTACTGGTAACCATGGTGCTTTTTCACTGAAAACATATTGCAGCAGGAAAAACAGATGTGAATTAAACGAATGATGGCTGAATTTAATTCAGCTGCTTCAGTTTCAGGGTCCCGGTGTTCTTGCTGGCCCACTGTCATACTGTCATGGCTCATTGGGACACTTGAATAGAAGCCATCATTAAAGGTACAATATGTAAGAATTTTGGTTTAAAATGTTAACTAGGCCTACCAACAGAAATGGCAGTTTCTAAAAGCATTTATGCATTGTGCTGCAGAGATATTGAAGTTATCATGCTAAGCTATCATGCTATTGGGCCGGCAATAGCTCAGTCCGTAGGGACTTGGGGACTCGAAGGTCGCCGGTTCAAGTCCCAGTCGGACCAAAAAAATTAATGGTGTGGACTGGCAGTTGGAGAATGCCGGTTCACATCCTGGGCATTGCCGAGGTGCCCTTGAGCAAGGCACCGACCCCTAACACTGCTTGTTGGCGCGGTGTGTGTGTGTGTGTGTGTGTGTGTGTGTGTGTGTGTAAGAATTTCCCAATTTGGGATTTAAATAGTATATAAAAAAAAAAAAAACAGCTAGCTCTGAATCATTTGTATGGGAAGAATGAACTTTTACAATTGCTCGCTTTGGTGATATGCTGGCCCCTTTTTGATAGTAGTTTAAATTCAACAGGTGGTATTGTTTTGAGAAACTCCTGTGCTTCCCCTACCATGACAAATTAAAGTGGCTTCAAGGAGCTTTCACCTTTGTGGATTCTGCCAACCCCTGTGGTAAAAAGTGGTGTGAGCCCCACCTCCTCCTGACCTGATCTCTTTAGTCTTTAACGCAGTTGTTTAATATCAGATTCGATGAGATAATGTATCTATTTGTGTCTGTGTAAGATTAATAACTGTAATTAACTGTAACTGATTAATTACATAACACCAGAGTACCGAGCAGCTCCTTTCTTCCGACTGTGGAATATCCTCAGCACTCAGCCATAAAAAATAGATTTAATTTCTTGACTTATCCAGCCTGGATGAGACAGAATCTGACCCGGTGACATGCATTAAAAGTAACTATAATAACTTAATAGATATAGCCTTTCTTCCTGCTCAAGGTCTCATTTTCTTGCATGGTTCATAGAGGCATCGGGATTAAAGTGAGACTGTTTCATAACAAGTTAAAAACTCCTTGTAGTGTGTTTAAAATCTCTGCTTTGAAAAAAGGTCTTTGGGGATGGTGGACTGCAAAACTAGAGCTGAGACAACATTGATTTAGATCAGGAAACACAGTATTACAAGCTTTCACAAGCACTTGAGTGCATCTCCGAGAAAGGGATTTTCAAACAGCCCCAGCTCCTAACAGCCTCCAGGATCAACCAGGAACCATTGGAAAATTGTGAGTTTTGCTACTGATCCTACACAACACTTTATTACATGATGTAGTTTGGGGAATATAAACAAAATATCTTAAAGGTGCACTAGTTTTTGGGGGAGAAATTTTGATACATTATTAATTAATTATTATTAATACACAAGAGAAAGATCTTCTTTTTTTTAATGCCAAAATAAACTAAATAAACAAACTGACCTTGAAGGACAACACAATTCATACTGCTCGTTTATATTTGGCGGACCCTGCCACCTTTCTAGCTTCAAACATTGCTCTGGGAACCTTATTTTCCTCTGAGATCTGCTGGTTTATTCTGTTTCAGAAACAATGAATACGTCTGAATTTTCCATTATTACCTTGTCAATACTGTTCATTTAGAAATTCTGAGCGCAAATTTCTTCTTCAAAGCGACAAAGTGCCTCATTTAAATTGCTCACTGTGTCCTAATGGAAGAACTTTCCTTACATAATGTAAAGTGCAGAGCAGAACGTGTCCTTATTAAAATCCACAAATATTGAATCAAATCAAAACAACTAAAAATCGCCAAGAATTTGATATGGGCTGCAACTAACCATCATCATCAGTTTTTGACTAATCAAGTGAAGGAGCTCTTAGTAACAGCTTGTTTGGAACATGTATTCATCACCTTTTCATTGGCCATATGTGAGTGGACTGTAACGTAACATGAAAAGCTCTCTCGGTTGCCTATGTTGAAGCTGTTTAACACTGCTGGACTATGGATTTCTTTGTGAAGGACTCGGTTGGGATTTTACCGCGACGTACTGGAGTGCCCTGCCTCGGTTCCTCTCAGAGAGCAAGAAATGGAGCCCGCTAATGTGAACTAACAACTGACTCCTGGCGCAACTCAGAAATTCCACAGAGCCCCTTTAATGACAGCACCATCACATTTTCCCAGAATTCAAGGTGAGGCCTGCGAAATTGCTGGGTGAATGTAAATCAACTCAGTCGAAAGGTATTCAATTGTTCACCAATTTGCCCGGTTGATTTTTTTACAAAAAAAGACATGGTGCTGTGATGTATTACTCGTCTCGAAACAAGTGTCAAGCCTCTTCAAAACTAATTTTCATAACATGCTTAAATGAACAGAAACATGCCCGTCTGAGAAATAGGCGAACGCATCCATCAGTCTGACATTGTAGATATGCTTAATACAGTCAGTGAAGTACATCCAAATTAGACTCTCTGAGAAATTGGACTTTCTGAGTCGAGACTAAACTTATTACAAGGGCAATAAAGTAATGACTCAACAAGGAGATCAATGGGCTCAGAGACTGATGATTCAAATCAGCAAATTTACAAGGGGAGCCCTAATTTTTGGAAATTGAGATATATACACATTATCCAGAGTGTAGGTTAATTATCTCATTCAGTGGTGGTATTTCAGCCCATCTGGAAATACTGTGTGTTTGTGTTGTGTGTGTGTGTGTGTGTGTGTGTGTGTGTGCAGAAGTTTTTTGCAAGTAAATGTGTTAAGAGGACTCTTTGCAGCATCCCTGCTAGTCTGACGGCTCAACACTGCTCTCTCATTCCCATCACATAGCGAGCGCGGGCCGAACATGACAGACTGGTAATGACTTGAGTGCGAACACACACACGCGCGCGCTCGCACAGACACACTCGTGCACACATACCAGCTGCTCCTTTCCTCCTTTCTCATCAAACTTGTCATCAGCTCCGCCAGTTTGTCTCGTCTCACATTAAGAGCTCATGAATAATGTGTGATTACCAGAGACCCTCAGAGCAGCTCCTGAATCTACATCACACACACACAGGGACACACACACAGGGACACACACACACACACACACACACACACACACACACACACACACACACACACACACACTTGCAAACACACATAGCCAGCAAGTACACACAGACTGAGAGCCAGCTTTCAACTAAATGCCACTTTGGTGGCTCAAAGGAACCACGGGCAACGGGGAAAGGTCATGGACTTACCCCAACAGGCTGAACAGGTCACAGACACACAGGCACAGACCAACACTCACCTGACTTACACTCCCCAGGTAATTAGTGCTATTTTCGGCTGGGCAACTCATCTCTTCCTGAGAGCACTAATGTAATTTGATTCGTTTAATTCCCACAGCCGTGAGAGAGACAGGCAGAGAGAGAGAGACAAGGAGGCATGGAGGGACAATGGCTTCATGCTTGGGTGCCCGATTTCTCCTCTGTTTAAAATATTCACGTCTACTGTCTTCTACCCACAAAAAAATATTTCCTTTCAAGGCTCACGATAAAAAGAAAAAAAGATCATCCCTTGTAAAAAAAAACAAATAAATAATAATAAAAAAAATCCGCCTCTGTCATCCACC
>OMLP01001510.1:0-14731 GCA_900302685.1 Spondyliosoma cantharus
CTACAGCTGTCTCAACATCTCCCAGGTCTACAATCCTCAGAGGCAAAACCAATGCTGATAGAGACATACACACATATACAAACACGCACAAGCACGCAAACAAAATACCTTATTTTGCTAAAGGAAAGTGGTGTTCATTCACAGGAGATGGTTTCACTGAATCAGCAAACTTGCCTGACGATGTGAGTATCAAACCAACAGTAAAAGCTCTCCAGTTGAAGCGACTGTGCATGTTGTGAGAATGGGAGCTGCAGCTGATTTGTGCTCACATTTGTCTCTCACATCTGCTGTAATGTTTAGCCCATACAAACAAACAAACACGAGCAGCGTGCTCACATTCTGGAGAGAGCTGTAAAACCCAGCACTCTTCCCTAAAGAGTACGCAGGAATCCTGCTGATGATCTGACAACCCTACTGACCTTTGCCCTCCTAAGTTGATGAGTTGTAGCAGCTGTATTTGCCATTAAAAAGAAACCCTCAGATGTGTGGGGTGCTTCCGGAGATGGATCGACACCCCCATTCCAGCCTTACAACGGACCCACGTGTGTTTGACTGGGGAAGGTTTGGGAGAGTTAGGTAGGAGGCTGCACCCACAGGGATAGAAATGATGCAGTGAGGCTAAGGCCATCTTGGCACTGACCTAATGTGTGTCAATAAAACTCATTATCACCATTAAGCAATGAGGTTGGGTCCAGAAAACCTGCCAGATTTTATGCATGAACCCCATTTGTAATCTTGGCTGTCAATTCAAGGGAGCTGCATCGAGAATCAATTCCCGAACTGGGGCTGTTTACAATAGTATTGTCTTGCAAGTGAAAGGGGGTTGGGGGTACCATTTAATTTAATAAATTAGAATGCAATTCATCTCATCATCTGGAATAAAAATAAATAAATGACCATTCACCCATGTGCAGTATCTACTATACAGACATTATAAAAGAGCAAGTAAGTGAGAGAGAGTGTGTGTGTGTGTGTGAGGAAGTGGAGAGGCCGCATGCCGTACTGACATCACTGCAGCTGTGCTGAGTGGGCTCATACAAAACGCCCACACATGGCTCACATCCGACAGCGGCAGTCATCAAACATTAGCCCAAAGTGGCAATCTTTACAGACTGCTCCTTGGCTCATTGAGACTCTGTGCTCTATGGAAATCAAGGGCTGGATGTTAGGTGCATTATTAACATCCATGCTGGCTAAAAGCCAAATTTCCTCTCAGGTTTTCTCATTCCCAAACAGGGACAGGGCACATATGTAGCTGTAGCTCAATATCACCAGTATTGCTCTCATGAGAGAAACCGTCTTTGCTGAAAGCAGCATTTTGCTCTTGTGCTGTAGCAATCGTCTAGCATAATTTGCTCTGTTAGTTTTTCCCAAATCTTGGGAGGGGGGTGTTTGTTCACCTGCAAGATACAGAAACAATTTCTATGAGATTCCCAAATAGGCAAACAATTGGTACTGCTCCTGGCTTCTAATCTCAAACCAAGTTAACTGCACATTTTTCTGGTCTGTCATCCTGCACATTAACATCAATGGCATACAGTGATGAGACTACAGGAGTCATTTTCTCCACACCGTCTTTTTAATTATTTTACGAAAAGTCTGCATTCAGCAAACCCCACTACGGACACGAAACACTACTAGGCCTGTTTGTCACAATAAATGTTAACCACTTATCGTACATATGTTATTGACTTCAATGCATCAATGTACATGACATTGATCATTCTTTTTGACCACGATACATACATTTGCACACATTTTAATTCCAATGTCTGAACACATACAAATAAAAGTGTATTGCTCTTTGAAAAGGTGTGCTTTGATTATCATGCTACTATATTACTATACTGTCTGTGGCCTAATATTGACAATATTACAATTATCACAATTACCTCTGAGAAGATATATTGTCCAGCAAACTATGACTATACAACACCATGATTACTAACACAGTGATATAAATATATAGTAGCTGAAAATGGGTGAGAAAGTTATTTTCTTCTGTGATCATTTAATCCAGTGTTTTTCAATCCTGCTACTGGGAGCCCTGCATGTTGTAGACGTTTCCCTGCTCCAACACACCTGATTCAAATGATCAGCTCATCATCAAGTTCTGCTGAAGCCTGATAACGACCCATTAATTTGAACCAGGTGTGTGGAGTCTGGAAACAACGTGGGCAAAAACAGGGCAGGGGGGGCAGTGGTATGATCTCATAAGGCCTTGGTGGTGCCTATACAGGGCTGTCAACTGTCTATTTATACATTTATGCGGAGGCATGTGCTTTGAAAAAGAAGAAAATCTGATAAAAAAGAGATTCCAACAGAAGGCATCTAGGATAAGTGCTGTTTGCCCTGCTGCCCAAACTGAGCTCAAGTGCAAAGCTGTCAATTTAACAAGTTCAACAAAGTTCAGTGCTGCTCAACTGGAGTCTGTGAATCTCTAAGCAACAATAATCCAGAGTGCTTCTGCTTCCTTATGCAAATTAGAGAATCAATCCTTTGAATATTAGCGGGGAAATTAGTATTCCGGTTGCAAAGTGAAATTTAGAGCAGAGATACCCTCCGGAGGTTCTAAAGCTTTGGAAGAAAATCCTTTCCTCTTCATAAGCCAGAAGAGGACCCAGGTTTGTTAAACCACCCTGTAGAGTCTGGCCTAGTCTGAGAGAAAGCTTCAACTTTACACTATCCATTCACAACTATTGATCTGCCGTGTGTGGGCAGCTCAGACGAGGATATTCAGTACATGGACAGAAAATTTAAAAAGAAACACAGGAACTGCTTAATAATTTTACTATAGAGGCTAAGCGGGGCTTAAAAAACACAGTCTACTAAGCACCGCAAACTGGCACAGATATCACAGTAAACATATTTTACTGTTCAAGCCAAAGACAACGTGAAAACAACCTGACAACATTACTTTTTAATGACATAAACATTCCTCTCTCTTGACATACGCCTCGAGAAAACAGATGGGAAGATGACACATTCAATAATGTGATACTTTATTGATCCCAGCAGGAGTTCAGTGTCTTGCTTCAGGAAACCTCAGCTGAGTGGCAGCATGCCAAGCTGGGGGCTTCAACCTTTGGTTTTCCAGCTGAACGACAGTCTCTCCAATCCAATTTACATAAATGAGCCAACAGAATACTAGAAAGATGTCTTCATGTGCAAGCCAAAATAGCCCAAACATCAAATATGGTCAAATCACTACAGAGATGAATGTTTACAACTCTGACACAATATCTACAAAAGGTCTATAATAATAATGGTTCACAAAGACAGGATTTACTGCCTCATATTGCAAGGGATTGTCTTAAAATGTGCGATATCACCCTAAAATATTATCACCATAATTCAGGGCATTTCTGCGAGAACGATATTCTTGAAGACATGAGGAAAGTATTTTTGGTTTAGAACTCACAATAGCTGCTGAGCTCTCCTCATACTCAACCAGGTGCTTCTGCCTGAAGTGGTCATGTGATTTTGTTGCCCCCTTTTGTTGTTACAGTCTTCTTGCACTCCTTACACTGTGTCCTAACTGCATGCGAAGTGGGCGTCCATGACATAATCAGCTTGATTTCATTGTTTCCTATTGGAGTGTCCTAACTCTATGTGTACCTCCTGTTGGTTATATTGTATATCATGTCCACTAGAGAAACATCTACATTTCACAGTACATCTACTTCAGAAAACTTGCCCTCTCTTTTACTTGAGAGGTTAAGTCTCCAATCTGATATCCAGCACTCAGCTGGTTTACATAAGATAAAAGAATGTATATTTAAAGGATTCAGTATGTGAAATATGCAACACCGTGTTCTTACTGCATGCAAGCATGCAACATTGCATCATTAGTGAATTAATGAATGAATTATTAACATTCATTTAACTTTCACTGTAAGCCATGCTTTTGTTTCTGTGCATAACAGCGTGACAACATTGCATCAGTGGGACTATTGCTGTTATCATGATATATTTTTTTTTATCTTGTTAAAAATAATCCAGTATCATCATGAAAAAGGCAGAATTGCAGAATTATCCCTACGAGTTGTGGTTAGATAGATGCTCTGAGTCAATCAAACGATTCATCAACCAGTTCCTCAGTCTTAGCTCATCTAATGTGAGGATTTTCAGCTTGGTTTTATTTAATGTAAATTCAATATCTTTGACAAAAAATGAAATTTGAAGTTTTCACCTAGCATTCTGAGAAATGTTCTGACATTCTACTGGTGAAAGGACTCATTGATTAATCAAAAAAGAGAGAAATCAAAATAACCAGAACTTGCAGCCTTAAAATGTATTGATACAACTAGAACAATACTCTTCACATCGCCATGTTTAAATTAAAATGCACTGCTACAAATATACTGTGAGGACAAGATGCTGACAAACATCTTACAAATCAGTGAACATGATGAGAGCTATATCAAACTGACAGGCTAATATTAAATATTTCTTGAGTAGCTGTGCCTCATCTACGGTAATTTGCTTGTTGAACCAGAAGAATGGATAAGGCATAGCTAATGCTGATAAAAAAATACTTTCCTGCAGCAAAGCACGTGATGTAAGATTTCTATGCTAAAGGTTTGGTAAGAAAACTTTCATTAAACCACTAAAAACTATAAAACAATCAATGAAAATGTGAGATTTAAATGCATTGCAGATTTTAATGTCCAAGCAATTTAATTATCCAGCCCAGAATAAGCCAGAGGACTGATCACTTCATTGGTTTAGAGTGAGTCGCACATCCCAATATTCTTGGCTCTAATGAGCACCCCAGGGCTGAAATAAAGAGCACTGTGACTGCAACAGTGCTTCTCAACAACCTAAGTCCTATTCAAACAGAATCATTACAGACAGAAATGGATTTAAATTGCTTCAGTGCTTTGCCAACACTTCAACTAGAGTTGAAATCTCAAAAACAGGCCTCTGCTAGTGCAACATTTTCACATCAAATCATCATCATCACATATTTAACATGTAAACTACAAACAATGAGCACATAATGAACAGGGCCTGCACAGCCCACGCCTGTTCAATAGATTGTGTCATCTTTCACCGCAGCTAATCCAGTCAGGAGTACAATTGACACCTGACCTATCTGATCTTCCTCTATTGAGATAAGGCTAGTATAACCACAGAGGAGTTGAATGAACGTTTACATACATGAGCTATAAAATCAGTGTGCCTCTTTATAGCAATGCTACATAGACATATGCAGCTCTTGCTGTTGCCATGCAACTACACGCCTTGATGAATGAGGTCTGACATGCTAAAGTTCAAATATTTTTGACTTTTTGTTATTTGGCTCTCAGTTCTGAAACTTACCAAGCTCTCAGTGATGCCAGCAATGCAAAAGCACATATTTCCGGTAAAAATAATGAGAGGAACAAGGCAGCAGTGAAAGGAGAGAATCCCGGTGGACAATGAGCCTATACTTATAAACACATTCACATAGTACCCTAAACACAGTCTAATCTCACAGTTCTTTGCTATCAAAGAGACTGGTTGCATCTTGAAAAAGACGACACTATAAAAAGGTGAATAACAAGATGAAATTGCATAAATTCACACAAGAAAAATCTCAAAATGAAGTGACTAACCGTCGTTCAGTAGAAATCACACTAAACATGGCTCTCCTTACAATCCTACTTTAGAAGAGATTATTACTGGACAGTGATGGCGTTCCCAGTGCTCTCAATCCCACCCACCAAGGCTGCTCCTCTCCGACACAAGCCGATCAGGGACAATAATAGACAACTTCTCCACGCAACAATGGAAGTCTGAAGGAGGGACGGACTGGATAATAGGGTTTATGTGGAAGTTTGAAAGGAGCTGAGGTCAAAGGTTAGCCAGAGACAAGCGAGTAGACAACAGCACCACGTTCATCCAATAATGCAAGACAATCACAATGACAACTCCGACATTGCAAGGCAGGAGCTAAATGACAAACTAATCACAATAAACATAGTAGCGATTAGTTCATTTCACCCACTGATATCTATGGTATTTTTAGAGAGATGTTCCGATGGCATTTTATCCCTCTTGATTCCGACACCTGAACTTATCAGTCAATACCAATTAGATACCAGAAGGTTAAAATGGCTTGGGCAGGTTTCCTGACGTCCAAAGGAAACGCAAAAGGCCAACTGTAGATTTGCTTGTTTATGGAAACTGGTTACTTCTGCTGAAAAATATCTGTTAAACTGCATAAAGGTGTACAAGGCATGATGGGAATTACCAGGGTCTGACTCTGCACAATTTGGTAAGTAATCAAATCATAGAGATTATTGTAGATATTGCAATTCAATATGATTCACAATTAGTTTGAATGATGATTTGTGCATCACTGTTTTCATTTTTGCTGAAAAAACTATTACTATCATGATAATGTGACATTTGTTGGGGTCTGTGGCAAGCAAACATGTTATTTCACATCAGGAGAACAAGATTTGTAGGCCAAGAGTATCGCTGCAACACTACAGTACTTAACAGGGTTTCTTCCAGTGAACTGCAGCCCTAAGTTGACCCCCCCATAAGGCCTCAGCCTTGAGAATTTCAAGAAAATCGTTCCTTTAAATAATGGTTAATAATGTGCTGATGACGGATCGAATAAGGTGGAATTTCAACTGTGAGAGAGTGTAGCACTCGGACAATCTACAGCATGCTCACACTAGGCTAATCCTCAAAAACACAAACTGTTGCAAGCCTGTTTTGATTTAATGACTTAAAAATTAGATAGCCTACCTTTAGAAATATATTTTTACATTATTGTTTTGCAATTTCTTTTTTGCCACTTACAATACTTACAACAAAGGAGAGTTTTCCTGGAGCTGAAGTAGCAGCAGAGAAGGTGTTCTCCATTGCTGGAGACATGACGTTAATAACAACACAGCACAGCACTCCCCCTCATTTTATTATTCTCAAACACTGTTAAATTTGCTTTCAAAATAATTAAATAATGCAGTTAACTTTTTTAAATAAAAACGCAGCGGGCCATTTTTCTTATTTGCCAGTTATATTCAATATTGTATTTCAGTGGACTAAGGACACTAGTGAATCGTTTGACACACAGTGTACTGAAGCAGAAGACTAAAAATAGTGCCCCCTTTTCTATTCATTCAATCAAGAGTTGGTTTTGAATAGAGATTCTGAATCAAACCGGCATGCAAGTCTTGTAATTGTATCGAACTGTTAGATAAGTATATCATCCCAGTTTTAACTATTAAGATGTTCGCTGAACTACAGTCACAGTGGATAGAAAACTCATCAGCAAACCCCTCTGTTGGTTAAGCCTGCACCGGGCCTCCATCAAATATTACATTAGGTATCCACTATGACCTGCATGAAAAGAAATGTGCAACCAAGCCTAATAACTTTTCTGGGGAAACCCTGGTTCATTAAACTTCACTATGCTGTTTTATTAGACATTTTAACTTAGGTTTGGGGCTAATAAATTACATAGTATCAGATCAATGCATGCGCTTGTGTACTAACCGATGCCTTATGCAATATTTTAGGTTTTATCAGAAACATTCCTTCCATTCATTACTGGAATTGGTATCATTCCTAGTGTTATTCAATTAATGTGTCCTGATCAGACGCCGATGACTGTATCTGATGAGGACAGTGTGCCAGTTTTTTTTTTTGATTCGCCTACAAATTATTTGTGTTGGTTGGACATTTCTGAACTAACATATGTCTCATATTCATTCAGAAAAAGTAAGACAGATAAACTTCCTGAATTTCATTTAAGGTGGAATAACAAACAAAAACAAAAGTAATGAAAGCCTGGAGGAGTTCTTTGTAGAAATAGTACTGCCAATCCAGTTAACCCAATGAATGGACAAATCATGATCCTGCCTTCAATCCATTCTGTGCACAGATATACCGTGCTATCCCATTATGTGCCTTGCTTCTGTCACAAAACATACTAGGGCTACAAAGTAGGCACACAAATATGATCTAACCAGAAAAGATAACATGGAATAAGGTTTTTATGGTGGGTTCCTGAGGCTACAAAGCATTTTCATTTGAAATTTTTAATTAACGGCCTGAGGTTTCTGCTGTCTGCCGTGTTGTCCACTACCTACAACAGTAGTGCTGACAGTAAAACATGAGGTTAAAAACTAAGTGGGAGATGGCAGAGTGCGGCAGTCAATGTCTGCCGGCATTATTTATATCCTTAGCCTCAGGGCCATCCCATTCCCAACTCCACTTGTCTCCATTGATCTGCCTCTGCCTCCCTTCCCCTCCCACCCCAGAGGCCGAGGAAAAACGATCCTCCCCTTCTTCCTGCAACACATCCCAAGACACCAGGACTCAACTCACTTGACCCATCAACTGCGGTTTCACAAAAGAACTGGCAGGATAAGGGGGATTTTCTGGTCTTTTCTTTTGACATAATTGTGGCATTTTGCTTCTTTACTGAAGCTTGCAATTAGCTCCAGACTATTTTCCCTCATGCATTACTCTTCTACGGACGTGTGGGAACTGTGTGACCATATTAGTGTTGTCAGATTACTGACATTTCTAACTTTGATATAGCAAATATTGACATTCGATTCTATTGGAAAAACTGAAAAAGAAAAAAAAAAAAAAAAACTTTGAGGGCATTACATTAAAGATTTTTTTATTAAAAGGTAAATATAACATGGCTCGTTTACTGAGAGTTAAGCACAAGAGCATGAAGTTAATTTACTTCTGGAGGAGATGGGGCACAAGTATTTGTAAATACTGCATTTGTCAGCTTTTGCTGGTATCAAAGTGGTGGATATTACTACATTTTGGCTATAAAAGTAGCCTTGATGTACTAACCCCCACAAATGTGGTACAACATGCTGACTACACGTGGGTTGATAACTGATGAAAAGAAAACATGTGAACGCTCAGTTGGCATCTATTGTACAGCTTATATGAAAACTCTGCTCATTTGGCAGCGAAGGTGGATCAGACATGATATCAAAAAACAATTCAAATGTTGTTTGACCCAGGCCTGACGTCAAGCAGAGCATACTTTTTAATCTATCATTCACAAAGTCCAGTTGATTTAAAACAATCATCCCCCTTCTCTGTATTTACTACCCCATTTAATTTGTATTTTTCACATTAAACCATACAAAACTTACATGGTTTGCCCTGTTTCTGCACTCCTTTTATCGGTTTATGGGACTCCAAGGTAGTGGTCCTGGGCCCACCATCAATTAGTAACCAAGGCATCAGGAAGTCTCAGCATAAAGCACAGGGCCTGAGGGTCTGACAGAGTGTGTCTCTCTTGCCTAGAACAAACTTAATGGAGCCTCAGACCTCGAGTGAGTGAAGCTTGCAGGGGGAGGGGACTGACTGGTTGCTCGGGACTATGATGGGCCTGTCAGCCTTTCTGCCTTACTTCCAGTAGGACAGAGGAGCCATCTCTGACCACACAGAAGTAGCATGTATGCTGGGACAATTTTCATGGTACCTTGGTCCTTTGTATCTCATGGTTTATTTGTGCCTTGGCCAGTTTCCTCTTTTATATGTAGTAGGGCTACAACTAAAGTTTATTTTCTTTTTGTCGATTAATATGTCAAACATTTCAAATAAATTAGTTGTTTGGTCTATAAAAATTCCAACAATTGGGAAAAATGTAAAACATTGTTATCTAAAGCCCAAGATGACGTCAACCAAATAATATTTCAGTTTACTGTCATAGACAAACAATGAAACCAGAAATATTTTACTTAAAATACTCAAACTAATTGTTAGAATAATACGGCAGTTGACAATTAATCAATTAATCTTTGCAGCTCTACATGGCACCTTGATCTTGTGCATCTCATTGTTTCAACATGCCTTTGCCAGTCTCCTGGTTTCAGTCATATTTATGAGGTATTATATTTATAAATGATAGTTATCATGTTTTGATCATGTTCTGGATAAATCGATTAGTTGTTTGGTCTATAGAATGTTAAAAAATGGTAAAAATAAAAAAATCCAGTGTTTCCTAAAGTGTTTTACTTTGACAACAAAGCAAAGTTATGCAGTTTACTGTTAACTGTTGTTAAGAAACCAGAAAATATTCTTATTTAAGAAGCTGAAAAAAACTTTTTTTACTCAAAGATATCAAACCCATTATCATAATAGCTGCCAATTAATTCAATAGTTTAGGACTAATCAATTACACACTGTAGCTCTAATATAACCAACACATGGTAGTATCAAAACGCTTGAGAGTGTTTGACTGTATGTAGGTGTGACTTCTTTCAAACAGGGGGATTAGGAAAATCCTGTCTGCAAACATTGAGATGTGCAGCCAGAGCAGCTAATCTTCCACATGTCCTGTGTTTCAACCCAGACTGACAGTCTGTCAGCTCTGAATGAGAATTATTTTCTCCACCATCTACTAATACGTGAAAAAAAGAGTAGGAATATGGTTGAATGTTGGAATTTTTCAACCACACGATATATTTAAACAAGGTGGAAGGACACTGAGAACTGTACTACTCCAGCTGTAATCACAGAAGTTAAGGTCTAACACATGTTCCTACTCAGTCATGTAAACTCACTGTCCTGCATGGTGGTCAGGGTGTCAGGTACAGTGTGAGTCTTGAGATATCTTCTCCACAGCAGCCATTTTGACACGAAATAGTAGGTTAACACAGGTGTTACTCATTACTCATTACTCTGTAGTTAGATCAGAATCTCCATTAGAGACGTTAGTAACACCTGTGTTTACCTATATCATGTCAAAATGGCTCCTGTGAAAAAGCTCTACATAAAAAGAAATGATGTGCTTGTTATAAAAACCCCATGTGAAAGTTAAATGGTAATGCACTCTGAGGAGCGTCCTCAGCTCACCCACCCACCCAGTGAACTTTACCCTTGACAAGCCTAAACATGAGAATAAGTGCCCAGTCAAACTGAGGATGCCACTATGAGTGGCAGAGGGAGAGGATAACGTTACTCTAAAACACACGAAACAGTCACAGACAAGCATACATGAGAAGTGGCTACTTACTTCCCGATCACCTCGCATAGCTCGTAGACATCCTCGAACAGCACGTCGTCGTCCGCCATGGTCATTCAGGTAAATGAGGATGCTCTCCTCGAGATATCCCACCCACACGGGTTTTAAGAAGAATCAATAATAACGTATATTTTCGCCCAATGTAGATACGATTGTGCGAGACTGGACACTGCTGCCGATTTCAACCCCCCCAATGTCAGTGACAGGAAAAAAAAACTGTGGTCACTCAGAGTCCAAGTTAGCCGGCTAGCCACATTAGCTGGCGTCCAAGGCTGTCACTCCGCGGCCCCACCTTCACTTGAGCTAGTCTCCCGGTAGGCTGGCTAGCCAGCGAGCTAGCTAAATAGTAACCACAGACCAGACCCCAGGGCGTGGAGATTTCCTCGCTCGTTTGCAGAAAAACACCCCCCTTTGCATGCCTCGGGTTTGAATCTTACTGTTGGGTACTGCCAGACACAGGGCTCCCCTCAGCAGCATCCGCGGACGCTTCCCTCACCGACCAAGATGCTCCCTTCGCCGCAAGCTAACGGGGCTCTCGAAAATGGTTGGCTAGCTGGGTTAATGTGAGCTAGCTGTCGATGGAATAACCGGTTGGCTCGCGCCGTTATTGCGCTGTGCACACCCAGTGTATCACAGATGGCTTATCCCAGCGAAAACGTAATGTGACCGGGCTGCGATATGCTTCAGCTTCCCGAGCCCGAATGGAAGACCTTCGCGTGCATGTCGACGACTACTCTGCTGCATACACCGTCTGTGCTTGTGGATATTTGAAATAATATCGTATTTCCAACACAGCCGACCCTCCGTCTGCCGTTGCTCCAGTTCCTCCGCTGGCTTAGATGCTGGCTGGCTTTGACTGGCTGTTCCTCCGACTTCCAGAAATGCCAGGCTCCTCCCTCTATCGTCCAGGAAACTGGTCTGACCAGAGCCGAAATGGCCCGGGAGATTGGGCCCAGATTTGTATATGTATTCGAGTCGCTCGAGCCAAGATGGCGCGCGGCGGCGGTCCGATTTAGGTGCAGTTTCCTAATCTCCTCCAACGGTTGCATCCAGTGGATCCCGCGCAAGCGTCGAGCATCAAAACCCCATCATCTTACGTCACCCTTTCCCCTTCTTATCCCCATCCTTTTAATATGCAGTTTATCCCCCTGTAAATGGTCTCCTCTGACAGTAATAACGTATTTCCCACATACTGACTGTCAGCAGTACGATTAAACTGATGTATTTTCTCACCTAGATTATAAAAAGGGGAGACTGCAATTTCCAGTGATTCCCAAATTCCCATGGGTCCTTAGGGAGGTTCCTCAGCAAAATGACGGACAGCTTAGTGTCTGTATAAATTTGACGACGGGATATTAGTGACACAGGTGATTATGGTGTTGTGATCTTCAACTCTACCCACCGGGATTTGCATGATTATCCAGCAAATCTGAAGCCTTTTTTCTCTCTATCAAATGGCTAACATTTTGGCCGGAGGCTCTGGAGAACCGTCTTGGAGGAGATTAGTGTGTATTAATGTCAGGATTAAGTTGATTTGCTTTCATGTAATCGTTCTGCAGGTGCAGGGGCTCCTCTGGTGCAGGTGGCAGATGCAGGGACGCAGGTGGAATTTTTTCCTCAGGTGTGGGAAGGAGGCAAGGCCTGAGATGTGCGAGTGACGCCCCCTGGAGGTGAAGGAAGGAGTCCTGCACGTCTCGCTGCTCCATTTTGAGCATCCTCAAATAAAGTGCATTGCATTTTAATGAGGAATACCTAGATAGAGGTCAAAGTTTAAACTGAGAGGATACAATATGGACTAATACCACTTTGTACTAGAACAATGGATCTAAGTTGATCCGTGTTCACCGTCTGTGTCTTGAATTATACACATAATAAACTAAAATCTGTCCAGATATGTTCTCTGTAAGCAGTGTTACCACAGGATTCACCATATTTACAATAATCATTTACCATTATTTTCATAAAGTGGCTAAAACTAGTCGCCTGTCTACTAGGGGAATTCTGCTTTTCCATTATGTACAAACTTACAAAAAAAATAGCTATTGGAAACAATTGTGATGATGGTACGGTTACATTTAAGGTTCTAATGTTGTGATCTAATAAAAACCCTGCTTAGTGACTCTCCCGGGTCAAAGCAAACTGCCAATTTTAACAAAACAGCATTGGAGATTGAGGACGAATGAGCCAGACCTTTTCCCATTGGCCATCAGAGGTTAAAAAAAAAAAGATAGAAGAAAAAGTTTGAGCCAGGAGACTAGTCATACCATAAGGCAATACAAGCTCCCTCAAGCAGAAAGGTGAACTCATCCATATAGACAGGGATAAACAAAGACATCTGCCTCCACTAGAGAGCGCTGTCCTCCTATGGCACCCTCTGCAGTTTCCATGGTGCTGCATCCCTTCTGCTCACACATCATCTGCGAGCTTCCACCATTGGTTGAAGCCCACCAGCAGCTACCGATAATCCGATTGGCTGTTGATGTGGTCATCATACTGTATGTATGGCAGTGTACGTGCTATTGAACAGTCCTCCATTCAATAGACAGATGCTTGCAAAACATATAAATGCATACGCACAAGCGCATACAAAATGGGTTCACGGGGCGAGGGCGAATGACAGACGAGAAACAGTAAATATGGAGGAAAATATATGCTCGAAAGGAGAGAACGACGAGATGAATAGAAAGAGAATGGGAAGCAGCATACATGGGAGAAAAAAAATGAAAAAGCACAGTTTCCATGGTAACAGGGAGGGGAACGGTTTTGGTGGTTGCTTGTGAATCTGGCAGCGAGTGAAACATTCGCTGCACTGATACAAAAACACACACTTGCTTTTGTCACTTCGGAGGACATTGCATTGACACACATCAGCTCTCCATAGACTAAGCCTAACCTTCACCACAGCCTCCACACACCGAACTGCACAGCTTTACCTGACACTTTATTGAAAATGTAATGTCTATCCTATGGGGTTCAGTTTTCTGTCCTGGAAGGTGAGTTCACACGATGAGAGTAATGCAGGTACACATACACATATGCACACTCCTGTATCTCTGCACATTTTATAAATGTGCACGTATACGCCCTTCAATTTTCCCTTCATTCATTTAATTCCTCTTTCCATCCTCTCTAAACCTATTTGGAATCAGTCCTAATGGTAAAACTTTAGTCTTTGCTGTTCTGCCATGAAATACTTGTTGTATTTCCAGACTGGTATAGCTTTATCAACAGTTAATCTAATATGTGACAGTAAACTAGAAATTCAATCATTCTCTGTTCTCCTGAGAATTAATCTGAAGTAGGTGACAACTGGCACCGCCCCAAGAAGACACAAAGAAAAACGGAGTGGAGCAGTTTTAAGCAGAAAAATGAGACATTAAATCTGCTCAACTGCAGCAGAATTGCAGCCAAGAAGAAGCAAAAAGAAATACAAGGCGTAGGACTGGCTGCTACTCAGGTTGCAGTGCGTGTCGAGGTTGGCGCCTCCTTGGGCAGCAACATCCAACATACCAAGAGGGGAAACATCCTCACAAAGTGCCTGCTTTTATAATTAACAGTTCAACATTGTCTCAATTATCTAATATAATGTAAATGCCAATTCTTATTTTTCTTGACTTCAGTTGAACAATATTAAACTATAATTTCCATTCACTGACTCTGCAGAAGCTTGATCAGTTTCACAATACGAAATTCAACAGAACAATTATCATGTTATATATGAGTGTTGAA